>JACEGR010006764.1:0-57156 GCA_014170235.1 Listronotus bonariensis | reverse complement strand
TACTAAAAATGGTAGCCATTTTAAAACACGAAAATTAGGATTTTGTCCACAGATCGCTGCACTGTGCGTCACAGGAATTTGTGGGACCATTTTTTCCCACCTTTTAAAACAGCCTGCATTTTAATATAAAAATCTTACACAAAAAGATAAAAAATTACTGAATACGTTGTCAAACATATCTCAGTGAAAAAGTTTAAAGAAAATAATAAAAGAAATGGATATTCTCCGCATATTCTTGTCCTTCAGTAAATTTCCATTTATGTTCGCGTCAGTATTAAATTTTACACAGTTCGTCGTGTTTAAGACTTCCCGTGAATGCAAATCGCGTTCACTATGTTATTCACCCTCGTAAACCGACAATAATACCGGGACTTTGGGGAAGTATTGTCATATATTGTCATCTTTATGACGTCGTATTATTAAATTAAAATGGGACCGACGAAGCTGCAGAGTTGAAAACTCGTGAATTGAGGAAAAGTTTAGAGTTCATGCAAGGCTATGACGATTTTGAGAGTAATGAAACTTATTTTCTTTAAAGGATGCATACGTTTAACACAGTGCTTTTTTAAGTTAAGGTTTGACGAATTGCTAAGAACTAAAAACCCTTGGTGGAAACCATAGTTTATTTTATTTGATATCTGTTAGCCACAAAACAAAAACTGGTTTCTAAGCTATAAACTTTTGTAAAAACAAAATATTTTTTTACTTCTTTAAAACAAGAAATGTTATAGATGGGTCCATATTTAATTCATTAATGAATTCGATGCCTTCAAAGTACCCAAAAAATGATAAAGTAAACAAACCTTTTCGAATGCACATAGCCTCGGACAGAGCCTGATTACATATTTTTAGATAAATAATAAAAAATACATTCCTAAAACCCGTATCACCTACTTACAAAACATTCTTTTATTTCGCCTATGTGCTACTATAAAACCGGTGGCACGTGGCGTGGTACTACTTTATCATTTTTTGTGTACTTGGCGGCATTGCTTTCAGAATGAATTAAATGTGGACCCATCTTTACTGCTTATAGCTAAAGCTATGCAGGGTATCCCGGAGGGATTTATATTTTAAAATGAGCGGTTGAAAAACAAATCGCATGGTCCAAAACTAGGAAATATAAGATTAAAATATTAACAATATACACGGCAAGTTATAATAGAGTAAAAGCCCGTGAGCTTCAGACCTTTGTCATTTTGTAAAAGCTGAAAGTTTGTCAGCGCATGCTCCCAACATAGGTAGAAGCCATGGGAGACTATGAAGTTTGACTTATAGTGGCTTTGGCAGGTACCAAAGATGAATTAATTTAAACATAACTTTCGTTATTTTTAAAAAGGGTGAATTTTATATATATACGTGTGATTATTTGGGTACCTATTAGAAGATACTTTCCCAGTCGGCAGACAGTTTTGACCCATTAGCAGACACATTTTTATGTGGCGTCATGGTCCAATAAAGTTTAATATTTCTGGTATTTAATAAGATATAATAAAAATCCTATATAAAGTTGTAGGGTTTTCCAAATAGGCGTGCCCTAAAAATTCGATGTATACAGTGTTCCAAAAACAATTTTTTGAAAAACTAACGTCACAGCAATAACTTCTTTTTGGGACAGTTTGTATACATCGAAATATTTTTAGTACATGTTTATTTGGAAACCCTAGAAATCTTATTTAAGATTTTTTGTCAAATCTTGTTAAATAACAGAAATATTGGACTTCTTCGGACCATTGGGCCACCCCAAAATGTTTGTCTGGCAAGGGGTTGGAATTATTAAAACTATCTGGCGACTTAGAAAATATATTTTAAGAGGTACCCAAGTAACACAATATAAAATTCAGCTTTTACAAAATGACAATAGTTAAGTTTTGATTAATTAACCTTTGGTACCTGGTACCTGCCAAAGCCACTATAAGTTAAACTTCATAGTCTGCCATCGCTTCTTCCTATATTGGGAGCATGCGCTGACAAATTTTCAGCTTTTAAAAATGATTAAGGGCTGCCACTCGCGGGCTCTTGGACAACAACGTTAATATGAAAAATGACTGATGAGTAAAGTACTTTTATTTTTGAATATTACGAAAATGTTTTTTAAGAATATGAAGAGAACTGGATTTTATTTTTTAATAAAATAAACATTTTTTAAAATTTGAGACAATAGTATTTTAGCAGCTTCATTTTTGACCTATGAATGGTAACTCTTTATGGCAATGTTACTCCACATTGGGAAAAAATTAAATGGAAAGGAAAGTCCTGCGGCACATCAATACCTTCACTTACTTTAAAATGGCAGTACCTAAATAATTATTTGAATACCTAATTTAAATAGTCATATTTCCGAAACTAATAAAGTTAAATATTATAAATGTAGTACTTTTTTTTTAACTCGTTAAAAGATCATTGGGAAAATCCTACATTTTTTATATTTAACTCTCCGATAGATTTGGAAATATGGCCATCAAAATTTGTAGTAGGTATTAAAGTATATTTTAGGGTTATAAAGTACTCGTCAGGAGCTTTAAGGTGATTTGCTACAAGACTACCCTTTCCGTTTAATATTTTTTCCAATATGACGCTTAGGTGTCACATTGACATTAGATCCTCACTGTACCTATATCGAACCTAATAAATTGCAACAGATTATTTTAGAATTGTTTAATTTTTTCGGATATACAAGTAAATATCATCTTAAACACCTAAAAACCCTTTAACCATCGAAAAAATCTACCAATGGGAAAAGTAAGTTAAACTTTTTAAAAATTGTTTAATAAATAAAGTCTGTATTATTTTAATTTTGTTATAAAAAAGTAATTACAATTTTTTAAAATTCAGTTTGGTAAATAGACCCAAGTCTTGTCTTGCTCATATTTTTTTAGGGTCAAAACTTTTTATTTTGATATAATCTTGGTAGGTTTATTTTATTAATATATAAAAAAAATACCAACACCAAACTTGTACTAAAGTATCTCGTAAATTTTGATACACAGCTAGCAATTTAAATATCAAAACGTCGTTTATACGGTAATATCACATCTACGGCGTATCCTTGCCTTTATATAGGTAGTTGACTCCCTTTCAGAATTTGCCGAAACATCTTAAATTATGCGAGATTTTCGAATATCAGCAAAGTTTTAAGCGAAACTGATATAAGGGCGAGCGAAGGCGATGAAAGTTTATATAAAGTATCACAGAACGCTTGATATTAAATAACACAACATTATTTTGTTTTCGAGGTATAATACAATTTTTTTACTATACGGGGTTAGTTCATCAAATGTTTTTCAAAGCCGTATTTAAAAAACACTTAAGTATTTAAAAAATTACAATTTGTAAAATACTATTTAACATTGTAAGTAGCTTTTGCAAGCATTACCGCTTTTTGTGGGTAACTTAAATTTTAAATGGATTATATGGTTTTTATGTTTTTTTATTATAATGGTAAGATTTTTAATGTGTGCAAATGCAAAACAACGGAGATAGCTTTTGAAAAGGTTTTTCATAATTATACACAAATTAGTTATCATACCGTCATACCGTCAATGTTAAGAAAAACAAATTATCCACTACTATACCAACTTAAATACTTGTTTTTAAGGCTTTTCTAATATTTTACATAAATTACAGCTAAAAATTATCAAAGATGTTTTGCTTGCTGTTAGATTTACCTGACTAGAAAAGAGCTAGAACAAGTTCCGTAAAAAAATGGAAAGTAGAAGTAAATTGTTTGATCATTTTTAAAATGTAGAGTTTACTGACTCTGAATCGAATTCTGAGAAATACAGGTCCGTATTACGGTTAAACCATAATGTAAAATTAAAATAAAACTGGCTTTAAAATTTTGATATTAAAATATCAGGACCGTATTTAAAAAAGGTTTTGCGTGGTTTATTAAAGTTATTTATAAACCTTAAGTGTAGAGTTAATTATTTATATTAAATTTCTAAAAATACGGATTAAACCTTAATGTGTGATACATCATTAAATTGGTTTTAAAATCGGCTTTTAAACTTTGATATTAGAATATCAGGTCCGTACTTAAAAGCAATAAAGTTGATAATGGTCCTACGAAAACGAAACGTCGCAGCTCAAATAAAATACCACCATAGGATAAAGCAAAAAAAATGGAAATGCAAAATGTTAAATAAGACCAGAAAAGATATAAAGTTTTTAATTTTTAGGATTTTTTCTAAAAATCCGGATATACTTGGAATAATAAAACTTTCTAAATAGCATATTATTAGGCACATAAAACATCAACTGTCAACCTTTTTATCTTGGACACGTTGTATGAGTTCAGTTGCCTCTCGAGCAGCATTTAAACAAATATTTTTGACAAAAAACGTACATCAATTACTTTCATCAGTTTCTTTGGAATGAGCTAGTAAAAACACATTTTTTTGTGTTTTTATTTTTCTTGCCTGTATCTTGCCTAGTTTAAAAAAAACATTACCTAATTGGATATCTTTAGACCACCCAATAAACATTGGACAATATTTAAGATCTAATATAGTAAATTTTGTAAATTAAGATATTAATTTTATTTAATTTGTTACGACATTGTTGATTATTGCTTTTTTACGTTTTATTTTCTAAAACATATAATGTACAAATATGGATTATGGCTGCAGTTGAAAAAGTCTATTTATTACATTTCGCTTTTCTCCTTTTAGTTTACTAGGTATATAGGAACTTTTACTGTTCTTCTGTGCTGCATGTTTTTGTTTCATTTAATAATCATGCTTAAAGATTTCATATCTATGCTAAAAGTATTACCCTATTTAAAATACTTTCTTCTATTTTAAATAATTGAAAAATTGATTCAAATATCAAATAAGTAAGACATAAAAATGATTTAGTAACTTTAAACTAAATATTTGGCATTATAATAGACTATTTAATTGTTTTATTGTAACAGATGTTTTATAATTTTATTTTAATATTTATCCTTTAAACGCATTTTTATTTTTATCATTTTCATTTCTTTCTTTAATTTCTTTTGTTTGTTTCTTCTTTAATCAGGTGTTAAGTAGTTAATAATCAGTAATGGTTTTGGAGCACCCACATAATTGTGAATCTCACAAAAAAGCTCCAAAAAGATTGAAACGAAGATAGCAACAAAGCCAGTCGCAAAGGTAAAAAATGAGCAATCGCAGAAACAGGAAAATACGGAACAAGCACCGGAAGTAAGCACTAGCACTGCTGACGATGTATTGTTACCACGGAAATCTTCAGAAGATGTCGCTTTAATTCTTTCAGCTGCAGAAGAAGAAGCTGAACTTTGTACCAATGCTAACGAAGAGATAGTTAAAGTAGAGCCTAAACCAGTGGTAAAATATAATTTTTATTCTGTGGATCTTTTTTGTTTATATTTTATGTTTATTATGTACGTTTTTATTTATTCAGTTTTACGGTATACATCATAAAGTACAAATGTAATTTTCTTCTTTCACTTTAGAATATGTCTAATGGGAGTTTTTAATTATTTTTGTCAAAAAGCAAAATTGTATAAAAGAGAAGCTTATAAAATAACTACTATAAAATATATAAATTGTTGGGTTAAAATAATTTAATTGCATAAATACTATTTCATATCTAAAAAACTTAGGTCAGTAAAAAAATTTAAAATCAAAAAGTTATATAAAATTATATAAAGCATGTGTTAGTGACCTTAGACTTAATCTAGACGGATACATTTATGGATATTAGAAAAAATAACTTTTTACTTTTCAAACTTTTTACCGTGTATGTATACAGGCTAAGTCAGTTGCGCAACTAGCCGGAGGTTTTTGAGGGAGCTTAACCCTATCTGAATGTGGTAGAAAGTTATTCAGTAGTAAAAGAATTTTGGACTTTCTCAAGTGTGTGTGTGTTCAAAGTGTAAAGGTTTGCACTTGAGAACAGACAAAGATAGTACTGCCCGGACGTTGTGTGAATAAATTAATAAAGACAATGGAAGTCCAAAATTCTTCTTTTACTGGCTTAACCCTAGTCCATAATGTATACAGGGTGGCCATTTGAAAACAAAACATACTTTGGACACTACAGGTCATTTAAGGAAAAACGCTCGGTCCAGTTAATTTTTGATTTTAGGGAGAAAACCCCCTGAACTGCAATCGTCTAGCAGGGGTGAGACTGACTACAACTGCTAAGTTTGAAGTCTCTGCTATTATTTTCGTTCATATGACAGCTTATCAAAATTTTGACTTTTGTTTTTTAATGTATAATATTAAATTACTTGTAAAAGCAAGCTACTTATTGGTTATCGGTGTCCGTTGGTTAATAAAACAGACATAATTTTGAAAACATGTTGGGTTTTTAATAATTCTTTATTTTTGACATTAGATAGTTTTATTAAAACATTTATTGAAATAAGGATTTTAATTTTTGCATAATGTTGTAAAAGGTTAACTCTTTAGTGTAGAAGAAAAAAGTGGAAACACCATAGCAAAAATATTTTACTGGGTAAATTTCTTTGCTTGTGTAGGTTGTGGATAAACCTAAGAGATTGAAGAAGGAATCATCCAAAAGCGTATGGGTATCAAATATTCCTAAAGGTACTAAGGCAGCTGACTTAAAAAAGCTCTTTTCTGAAAACTTTAAAGTCGAAAGCGCAAAAATAGTTACTAATGGCAAAAGCTTTTTGGATATATTACTTTGGAAACGACTGAAATGGTTCAGAAATCTGTTAAAGCCCTAAACGGATTTAACTTAGCTGGAAAAAACATTGCTGTGTCTTTAATGAGACCTGATGTACGAACAGCACGAGCTAGTACTACAGGAGAACAAATAAGACTTGGAAAAGAAAAAAAGAAACAGTTGGATTTAAATGAAGCACAAAAGGATAATAATAATAAAAACAATGAAGGTAACCAGATTAAAAAACATGAAGTTAGCAAGGACATTTCTAAAGGTAAGTAAAATAATCATCAATATAATTTATGCATTCAAATAAAACTAGCTGCTTTTGTAAAGTTATCTTTTAGGGTGAGGATGTGCAAAAAAGATTGTTATGTTACAGATACTAATAACCAAACAACTGAGAAGAAATTAAAAGAAGATACCAGACTTGAAGATAAAAAGATAAAATCACAAGTAACAAAAATCGAAAAGGTTGATAAGATTGTAGAGAGTTTAAAGAAAAAACTTGACACAGCCAACAGTGAACTGCGCATAACTAAAAGACGCCTAAGAGACTCTAACAATCGGCTGGAATTTGAGCGTGCGCGAAAAACAGAATTGATCAAGCAAGTTTCCAGACTTGAATCAGAACTCAAATCGGAGAGAAGAAAAATGAATCAGGAGAGAGAGCAGGCCGAAAAACGAAGAAAACTAGATGATATAAGGTATTGAAAATACAGTGAGGATATTAAATGTCCTTTTCCCTAACTTTTAAATGGCACAAGATATCGAGATTACTATCACTACTTTTTGGCCATAAAAATAATTTCGATTACGTGAGTTGCTAGTGCCATGAAGACACTAGCAACTTTTTTAAAATGTAAATGGGTGTCATGTAGCACCCTTTCTTATAGCACTTTGATTCTTTACTTAACGCCTTTACCAACTGTAGTAATATATAATATAAAAGAATAAACAATGATAAGCTTTAAAACTACATATATTTGCAACTACATTTGGTAAAATTAAAAAAATAATAATTTAATGGTAAAACTTTAAAGCTCGAGTCAAAGTTAGGAAAATTGAATTTAAAAGAATATTATTTTAAACAAACTTCGGGTAAAATTTTCTTATTTCTTAACCTAAAAAATGATTCAAAAATTAAAATGTGCAGTGAATTCTCAAGTTTTCTTTTGTTGTGAAGATTTTACAAAACAATTTCATTAACAGAATATATTGACATAAGTTACTTTTTCTTAAATGGGACACCCTGTATATTATACCAACATTAAAAGACTTTTTAAGAGCTTTACAAAAATACCACATTTGATATATCTATCTTTAACAGTTTCGAAATATACCCATTTAAATCCGAAATATATTATATGTAATTTTCACTATACCTACAGGGCTAAGTAGTAGATAGAGTAAAAATTACATATTATAATATCTTTCTGATATAAATGGTCATATTTTCGAAACTATTAAAGATAGATATATCAAATGTGGCATTTTTGTAAAGCTCTTTAAAGACCTTTTTAATGGTGCTATAATATACAGGGTGTTCCATAAAAAAATTGTCAAGATTTGTTAATAAAACTGTTTTTTAAAATCTTTATAACAGAAAAAAACTTTATAATTCACCAAACACTTTGGTTTTTAAAACATTAGTTAAAGTTAGGAAATAAAAAAGTTATAGCTACTTAAAATATGGACAAGTTAGATTGGACGCACTGTACATTTTTAAAGCTCGTGTCAAAGGCCCAAACATAAAATTTTGAATGAATATTATTTAAAACCAATTTGGTATGAAACTTTTTACCAAATACCACACGTGCTTAAATTATTCCAGAATTTTTTTCTTGGCCACGAATAGTGTAGAAAAATCTCCCTCGCCTGCGGTTTGAAATAATTTCTAAAATATTTGTGGCCTTAAAAAGATTTCCGAAAATAAATTAAGCACTAATCGTATTACAAGTAAAAATTACTTAACATTACCCAATTTAAATAATCTCAAAAAATTAATTATAACATATTTTACTGTAAAAATACTATTACTTTAACATGCCACATGTGCATAATCTGCGTGTAATGCTAGAATTTACATTTTGGTTAAAGAGAAAAAATATTAGTTTAATAAACACATTTATATTTTTGTAAATAAAACCTTTTAGATTTGAAGCTGATAGGGCAATCCTGAATAAAGAACTTGATGAATGCAAAAAGTTAAGGGAATACCTACAGACAAGAGTAGATGAGATGAAAATGAGGGTAAGGCATCGAAGCAGGTCTCCAGTAAGTAGAAATCTTGCACGAAGAGAGGGGCCAAGTGAGAGGAATCATAGTGACTTTAAATTTCAACGGTAATTTATGGAGTTATCCCCTTTAACATTTAATGCTTTATACAGGGTGTTATTTAATTGATGGCTAAAAATACAGAGTATGATTCCTTAGCTTATTTTAAGAAGAAAAGTTCATATGAACATATGTCCCAAACGTCTTAACTTTTAAGATATAGGGTGTTAAAATTTTCATAAAAACAAAAAATTTCGAAAACATTTATTTTAGTAAAAGCTGTTATACTGGATTTAAACCTTATTTAAATAAGTATTTATTATTTTTGTTACATAATTGCTAATTAAAAATTATCAAACCTAATTTTTAAAAGAAAAAGATACCGTAATGCTTATTTTATGGTCTAAAAATATGCAATTAAGTGAATTTTATTTTTTTCTCTTAAACTAAACAAGATTCGGAAAAAAATTAAGAGACATAAAAGCAGTATTTTTATTTGCTTAATCTAAAGAAAACACACACATTTCACCCATATTTACACAGTCAGTGGCGTACCGTTTTTTTTGTTGTTGCCTCTCGAGACGCCACTGGACTTTAAATGTAATTAATTGATAAATTACCCTCTTAATGTTAATAATAATATTGCCGAATTAAAACAAAATTGGATAAAGAATAGTAGATATTTAAATATTTTTATGAAATTTTAACACCCTGTATCTTAAAAGTTAAGAGGTTTAGGACATAGGTTTATATGGACTTTTCTTCCTAAAATAAGCTAAGAAATCATACCCTGTATTTTTAGGTCATCAATTAAATTACACCCTGTATAATTATTTAATATCTTTTAAGATCAAGAGCATTACATGTCTCTCCACCAAAACACCGAAGTTATGAAGCTGCAACAGAGCGTCAGCGCAGCCCACCGCCTCCTCCGAAATTAAATAAATGTTCCTCCTCTCCTAGAAATCGTGAAAGATCTCCCTACAACTCGTCCAAAAGGCCAAGAATTGAATATTCTCAGGGCAGCTACCCTTCGGGTTCAAGTGGTAATTGTGATAATTTTATAGACCGAATAATTTTTTAGTTGCTATATTCCCACTGTCCCAAAAAAAAACTAATGTTGCTTAAGGTCATATACAGCATTTATACTGTTAGAATACAAAAAGTGGGATAAATCAGGTTATAAAATTTTTCTAAAGAATTATATTATAGTATACTGAAGCTGACATTTATTGTGTGTTGTTAAAACGCACCTAAGCTTATTTCTAAGGTCAAAACACAAATAGTGCATAAAATGGCATGAAACACTTCACGGTCTTAAATTACCGTAGACTATACCCAAGAATGACTGGCCAAGTCAAAATCTAACCTACTTTCAAATCTCATACATATTTGGATTCAGTACAGAACTTGGCACTTATTTTTGATCTTCATTCTTTATGCGGCGAAGCCCACAGCCAAGCGTAATTTTAATTCTAAACTTGGCTCACATTTTTTACATTTATGTTTTTGGTAAGATTTCATTACTTTTTGTGAAGAAAACTAGGCAGGTTTAGATTTAATATTTTTTCTTGCGTTTTCGCCTGCATAGTTTTCTTTTTTATGCTAATGTCTACATTTTCTTAAACGTTGCGCATTGCCGATTCATGATCTGCTACCTTTATAACACGTTGTTTATGCTTAAAAATTAACCAAGTGCGGGCGATATAACGATCTGGTTAGTTCTCAACGACACACACCGTTTTTTGTATGGTGACAACACTTGTTTTTTGACCTAATTTTATTTTAATTACTTCTGTTATCTAGCAAATATAATAATATTGGGATTGTTTTAAACTACTTTTAACGGTTTTTTGTATGGGGTCTGCATCTAACCACCCCCGCTCTATTTTTTATTTTTAGATTTTTTCCTACGCTTACACATTGAGCTGGATTCCAAATTTCATCTTTCTAGGTCATCCGGAAGTGGGTTAGGTTTATGATCTATATGTCAGTAGTCACTCAGTCAGTGGAAAACTGACGACTTTTGGACCTTTATATCTTTATAACCGTTTGCTTCATTAAATTTGGGCTTCTAGTTATCCTTATGGAAAAAAGTTATGGAGGGGTTAAAAGTGGAACCAAGTGGTTCCTGTAATATTACACTTAGTGCACTTGAACTTGACTTGAACAGCTGCCGCGTGTCTAAATACAAAATGACAATACGTATAAAGCTTTTAAGTTAAAACAGTGTATTTAGGTAACTTCCAGTTTTGTAAAAAAATTCGGCCTACTTTAACTTAAACACTGACCAGTAAAAAGTTTTCTAAGATCATCAATCCATTAATCCACTAATTTCGGTCTAGACTTGTAGAGCTTGTAAAAATAGAAAGGCTGTATTAATACAGTTCAAATTCTTCATAACTGAACTTGTCACAAGTAGCCATTAAGAGTGGCTTGAAGATGGTGGGAATACAGTAATTTTAGGAATAAGGCTTATTTTTGTGTAGATTAATTTTTATAAAATTTGTATTTTAGGGGGTACTAGACCATCGTTGCCTCATTATTCCTCATCAGATTCCCTTGGCGCTTCTGCACGAGGTGCAGTGTGGGAATCTTACCTCTCAGATGACTTATAGGTACAGTTCGACTCCTGGCCAAACTGCCTATCCTTTATTTCAAGGAACAGTATTACCAACGAAGCCAGTAAAATATTCAGAATTTCCTAAGAAAATGTCTGGAGGTTTTAGAAAATATTAATATTATTATAATTATGTTTACTTTTCAGTTTGCCTAATCCTTTTATTAGGAATATTACTTAGTTTGTTTTTTAGGTTAAAGTGTGTTTTCTATTACAGTAAAATAGTTTTCTTTTGTGTTTTTTATAATTTCTATTGTAGAAATATACGGTTAACAAATTTTGAGGTGGACTTTATTTCACATGATATTGCGGCTGATTTCATTTATTTAAAATTGGGTTATAAAAACAAAATTCTTTAAATATGAATAGCCCGGTTAAATTCGATCTAAACGTAAGGTGAAGTTAAAATTTCCATCAAGCTGAAAATAAATAAAATTGTTTAAAACATAACTAAAAACAAAATTTCAAAACTCCCCATCATTCCGACCGGTGCAAAAAAATTGACTCAAGATTAAAGGTAAAAAAAAATTAGTTTTTCGCAAATTTTCCTGAAAACTGTAAGTTTTATCGCATATTTACCCAAGACAAAAATTTTATTATCTACAAAAATGTATTAATAATTTTTTCCCTAAATACGATTGTTTCTAAGATGTAAGGAGGTGAAGAGTTGCAAGCGCCATAATATGCATAAGCGCGCCACTTATACAGCGTTATTTACGGTGAAAGTCCGATTTTGGAAACTAGAAAGGATACATTTTTAAAATTTTAAAGATAAGTTTAATATTGATCTTTATGCGGCAAATTTTTTTCTGAAACTTCCGGTTTTACCGGAAGTGCCTATTAACTTGCTTATTTTAAATGGAGTACACTATATGTTAATACATTTTCTGATTCTGCACCAGATTTTAAGCAGGTTTTATGTATCATGACCTTTACCTAAGTTTAAGCGTTTTTACATATTTAATAATATAATTTATTTATCAAAAAATTACGCTTGCAGTTCCAAAAACAGTTATTAATTTTTCCTATACAAAACTCCTTATTATTTAATTTGATATAAAATTTTTGTTTAACAAGACCCAATTCAGCTATTTTTATAAAAATGAAATAAAGTGTTAATGCCGAGTGTTTAAAAAAATAAGATTAAAAATGAAATTGAAAAAAATATTAAAAGTTATTTTTTTAAAAAAGAAACCTGCAAATTAATTTTTTTACCATTAAAAATGAGGGTAAGTATGTTAAAAGGTGCATATTTCTAAAAGTTTTATTTTTCGTGATAACTTTAATCAAATATGCAACTCGTTGCCTCAGAAACGGTCGTAATTAGGAAACAAATTATTAATACTTTTTTGTAGATAATTTTATGATCTACAATTTTTGTAAAAGGTGATTATGTAATAAAACTTACCGTTTTTAAGAAATTTGCAAAAACTAATTTTTTGACCTTTGACCTTGAGTCAATTTTTTTGTACTGGTCGGAATGTCGGAAAGTTTTGACATTTTGTTTTTGGTTATGTTTTGAACAATTTTATTCATTTTCAGCTTGATGGGAATTTTAGTAACTTTGAATGTCTAAATTGACCGGACTACTGTGAAAGTAAATCATAGGTCCAACAAAATGGTTACAAATTTAAAATTTGTCAAGACGCATTTGAAAAGAATCCACAGGATAAACTGGAGTGCTTTAACTATTTTAGCAAAGGAAACTTGTTTTAAAATCGTCAAAATTAAAGAAAGTGCATACATATTATTAAATTTAGATAAATGTGTAGTATCAATATCTGTTATTTTTAAATACCACATGGTTACCTTTGCTAATTGCTAAAGTGTCTTCAGGAATACTTAAAATCTTAACTTCAATTTTTTTCGAAATAATAAAAATTAAAAAAAAATATTTGGGTCCATCCGTGGACACACTGTATTTCTCATTAGCTAAATCTTATTGTAACAAATTGGTAATAAAATAAAGTCGTAGGTAACTGTTACATTGTATAATTGTAATGAACTTTTGAGTTTGTAAGGCAAAATATAAATCCGCGGTTAAAAAAGAGGGTGTTATAAAAATGAGGGGCTTAAAAGCGTTTTGCCTTAATAGAAAATGGGGAAAACAGAAAATAATATAAAATTTTTATACCTATCAAACAAATAAAAATGGGGTATTTTCTAGAGCTTACAACAAAGTAGCTGAAACCCTACTTAATTTTATCCATCGTCGAACCCATAACTACGATCGGACAATAAAAAAGGCTTGAAAGATTTATTGGTTCACATATTGCTATGTACGTTCACATAATGGTCAGATTATGTGGAAAGCGTTTGGGTTTTTATTTCCCTAAACTGCCCTGTTAAAAGTGATGTTTATATTAGTACTAAGACGTCTACGTCTTCTAATATTACTAAAATGTGAGCCTAATAATATAACATACAGTGTGTCCACTAATGGACTTGGCAAATAAAGAAATTATAAATAAATCTTTTTAAATTTACTAAATTAAATTGCGTAAAAAATATTTGAAATTGCATACTAAAATTAAACTTGATCATTTTTAGGACAAACAACTTTATTTTAATTCATACTCATTTTTTTAACAATTCTAGGATATAAGAATTTTTCTCTTTGACCGTTTTATTTAATTTTTTAATACTATATAATTATACTTTATAAAATTGAGAAAAACACCTAAACAAAAAAGGTATTAAGTACATTGATTAAAACATTCAGTAACCTTTCTAATGCCCGGTTTTACAATAACGAGTTTAGTTTAAAGGATTAGTTAAACTTAAGTGGTACATGAACCTACCCATTTAAAATATATTGCTGTCACTTTTGGTATTTACTTGACAGCAATATATTTTAAATGGACAGGTTCATTAGAGTTCAACTAAACCTGAACTAAACTCGCACTTGTAAAACTGGGCATAAGAGTCGCTATTACTTATACTACTACCATAGAAAAGAACCATCTTTTATAAAAATTAATACATTACCGATGTTAAGTATTGACATTACGCGACATTGACATTTTTTTTTTTTGAGCTAAGACTTTAACCTTTTGTGCTTTAACCACACGACACTGTGATAGCGGCTCTAACTACAATAAAAATGTATTTTATTGGTTTAGGAAGTTAGTAACTATAGTTATTTACTAGGTATTTTTCTCAATATAAAGTGCCTAAAGTATAATCTTTTTTAATATTACTTTTATTTTTTTAATATTTTTTAAAGTAAAATTTGTGCAATTTAAACCACCCTGAATGATACAGTAGTTTGTTATATTCAGAATCAACATTTATGATTATGGCGATTCTGATTATAGGTCATATTCTCTCAGACAAAGCAACGATTTTTAGAAAAATAATTTCTTTTCAAAATATTAAATATAAAAGAGTTTATAGGTATAGTTAAGTCTATACGTGGACACATTGTATAGGGCTAAGAGCATATTTTTGCTTCTTAGATTATTATTTGCTAAAATGGGCCAAGTAAATAAGGTTAAGCAAAAACAGGGGAAAAACACCGTCATCGCATTTTTGGACGAAACTGATCTACACTAACCATTCGCTACATTTGAAGGTGTTCAATCCAAATCTGATTTCGGTTTTGGTGGAAAACCTCACCAGTGCATTAAAAGTAAGGTGAAATATTTCTGAGCGTGTTAGGAAACACCCCGTAGTTGCTTTATATCTCGCGCCAGGCAGAACGATTAGCGACGGCGTCGGCAAGAGGTAATTTGGTTTTCTTTGGTCATTTGACACTTTTGAGATGCCTATAAATCCCACTAACATTGTTTAAAATTATTTACATTTTCGTTTTTAATAGGTAAACTTTAATTTGCATTTTTCTCAAAATCCACCTTTATGCAATGAGGGGTTTTTTCCCATGTCTCCTTCAAGTGATATTACTATAGGTCTTTATTTTGCGAATGCAAATATATATATATTTTTTTAATTTGATGTAAAATCATTTGCTTTTCTTTATTCACCCGACTTAATAATGTACAATAAACAGGTGGTAAATTAAGTTGGATAAAAAACACAAGTATAATTTTCTTATAAAATTTAATTTAAAGGCGCCGTTCTTCTTAAAACTCTCTCGTCCTTTTTTATGAAAGTAAAAATAAAAAATATGACAAATTTATTTTAAATTTAACGTTAACGTAAGTTTTTCTTCTAAAACTGAAATATTTCGTCCCGGTTTTTAAAATAAGACATTTAAAATTACGTTAAATAAGTTGTAAAATGACAACATTGACAATCCCTAATTACCTTTTTGGTTTTTGCTAAATTAATTTGGATTTTTTGATTATATTAATAGACTTCGTTGTTTCTAGTTTTATTTTAAATTATCTAAAATAATACTTTTATTGTGTAAGTATGTAATAAGCTTTTAAGTCAGCAAATTAAAGTAGAAAATTAAAATGGCGGATTTGAGAAAAATACAGCGTAAGCATAAAAGAAATATGGGGCCTAAAACCTTTTTACCCTCATTAAAAAAAGTGCCTAGGTATGTTAGTCTAGACCAAAAAATATAAAATGGCTAAAGTTTATAAACGAATAAAACTGGGGTTTTTAGAGTTCCCAACAATATTGCTAAAACCCTACTTAGATATATCGTCGTTTCGTCGTTCATCTTATACTTATTCTCGAACAAGAAAAAAGCCCTAAAGGATTTATTGGCTTCAAATATTGGTATGGTGTCCATTACTGGCAACTTACTGTCATCAGCATTCGGGTTTTATTATCCTTAAATAGTTCTGTTGAATGTGATTAAGAGTATATACAGTGCATTTCTTTCATGGCCCCTCCCCTTTTGTTTTTAAACGGATCAATTTAAAAAAGAATAACTATTGGATATAAAATTGCTGCAAGTACTATAATTTTAATAAAATAATAATAATAAAATTAACAGATGATGGCTGGGTGCCATCTTGGAAAAAAATAAATCGATATGGGAGGTCTTGTGGCACATCATTTTAAAGCTCCTGACTAGTACTTTATAACCCTAGAATATAAAGTAAATACTTCAACTAATACAAATGGGGCACTTTAAAATTACCTGATTTGGATGGCCCTATTTCCGAAACTAATAAGGTAAGATGTACCTAATGTGGTGGCTCTTTTAAAGATTTTTTTAATGGTGATACTGGTGATAATATAGAGGGTGGGAAAAAATATTTATTTTTTAAAATTTAGCATCCCGTATATTATATCACCATTAGGAATATTTTAAAAAAAACTTTAAGAAAATACTACATTTAGTACATCTAACTTTATTAGTTTTGGAAATATGGCCATCCAAATCGGATATTTGGGTAATTTTTAAAGTACCCCCAATTTGTATTAGGTAAAGATATTAACTTTCTATTCTAGGGTTATAAAGTACTCTTATACTACTTATAAAGAGCTTTAAAATAATGTGTTATAAGACCCCCTTTACATTAAATTTTTTTCCCAATATGGCGCCTAACCGCCATCTTAAAACTTTTATCAGTCAATTTCACTATAAAATATAGTATTTATGCATCAATTTCATATCCCAAAGTTTTAATTTTTTAAATGGATCCGTTTATAAAATAAAAGGGGTGGCATTAAAAAATGCACTGCATTTGACTTTTTAAGTTTTTTTTTAACGTTGGAGATAAGTTATCTGGTGGAGAAAATACATTAAATATCTACGAGATTATTTTTGCCAAAGTAAATTAAAAAGCGTTATAAATTTACTTTTTTTTAATAAAAAATAAAGTCAAATTACCCTCAAATACTTACTTAGATTTTTGCTCACTCTTTCCTTTTTTTTAATTGGATATTTAAATTTGTTAAGATATACAAGGTGTAATTGAATTGATGGCTAAAAATACAGGATTTAATTCCTTAGCTTATTTTAGAAAGAAAAGTTTATATTAACATATTATGTCCTAAACCCCTTAACTTTTAAAATACAGGGTGTTAAAGTCAAAGTATAATAAAGGCTTCAAAATTACAAAAACATTAATTTTATAATTTGCTATTTAAGACTTCTCACCCACAATTTACCAGATGTAAAAAATGTGATTAGAGCGTTTACGAATTTTAAATTATTATATTTTAGCCAACTTGATTAGTGTTGTATTAGTTATTGTTCTTGCCAATTGCAACCTTTATTCTTATAAAAAAATTTAAATGACATTTCATTTAAAGATAAAAAATAAATGAGAAAAATATGTTTTAAAAGTTTTTGCGAACCCTGTATATAAACACATTTATTTCACTATGAAAATAATATCTTTGTACAAACAAAAATTTTATATATAAAGAATAACTTTTTATTTTCGAAAAAATATATACGAAATATTTTAAGAGGTGAAACCTTGTTTAAAATAAAGGGTAGTTTGCTTTATAACCATGGGGTTAAAAGTCAACTATTAGGGCAGTACAAGCATAGCGAAAAATAACGTTTTTATTTTTTATCTGAAAAACAAAATGCGCTAGAGTATTAAAATTGTACGATAAAATTGATATAATAAAAATACACTCTAAATATTTTTGCACTTTTTAGAATTAATGGAAATGGTAGAAATAGACTACCTCTATCGTTCTTTCCAACCAAATTTAACAAAGACTTACACAATTACCTCGAAAAATATAAATTAGTCTTATGTATTTAGAAATGTTTTTAACTCCTGTATTTTTTTCGTTTATTCGTTACTTACCGATTTAAAATAAAAAAAATGTAAATTATAACGTGCCAAGACAAGAAAATTTATTTTATAAAAAAATCTATTTTTGTTGCTGTCACCTATTGAAGCATTTGTTATATTTTTTTATTTGCCATTACTTGGCAGTTTAAACATGCTATTTTTGATTTTAGGGTTAAAATTAAAGACATTTTTTTTTCAATATCTCCCTAATGGTTAACTTTTGACCACATGTTTATATGGCAAACTACACTTTATTTTTAACAAGGAATCACCTCTGTTTGGAAACATCCCGTATATTTTTTTAAATCTATTTATTCCCTTGTATAACATCTGTGGACAGTTTGTAGATATAAAAGTAGAGACTACCATTTTTTTAAATACCTAAAATTTTATATAGTATCAGTTATCAGAAAATTGCACATATTACCTCGAAAAAAAAATTAAATTAATGAGTTATTGCATTACTACAAATAAAAATATAAGTTAGTTTTTTGTTATAGTAAAACAAATAGTGTATTTTTAATTATCGTGTTTTTTTTTAATGTTTAAATAATATTTTATAAAATTGCTTTCATCGCATTTTAGTTTACAAACAACAAAATATTCATTTTATTTGTATACATTCTTCTTACTTTATGTAGTATGCTAGTTATTAAAAAACATATTTCTTTCTTTAAGTATATTCCGCAAAATGCCACATTAAGTTAGCAAAATGAACCGCGATATTAGACAATGAATCTTCTTAAGTTAATCTTTGTAGCGTATAAAATTTAAGCTTATGGTATAATAGTTTTAAGCTGTATACCTTATAACAGTAAACTGTATTGCCCCAGTAAAACAAGAAAATTGAATTTAAAATATTTGACAGTAATGTTAAACAATATTGTAATAATAATAAAAATAATTAAATACAATTCTATTCCTTAGTTTTGTTTTGCTTAAAAATAGTACAATATTTACCGAGGTGGCAAGTGTTTCATTACTGTCAAGAGCAAAGGATGGTTTACAGAGGCGGGAATCGCCGTGGTGAACTATTTCTCGAGCCAGTAATAAAACTTTTCACCGAGGTGTAGATACTTTTGGTTTACCACACACGGTAGGAAAGTTAACTTTTCTCCCGCGGGCCGAAAGTAAAAGATAGACCTTTAAAAGTCAGAAATGGTAACATTGCGTATATGGTTGTAAACAGAACTTACCAGAACTAATCTAAAATTACCACAGGGCAAAAAAGTCTGGTATAAGAAACAATTTCAGACTTTACCTGAAACGAGCCAGCAAATTTACGTTTGACTGCACAACGGACTTTGGCGGTGTCATAATAGTACATGATATAAAGATAAAGAAGATATGATTTATAGCGGCTTAAATTTGTCTGGTTCGCGCAGTGACGTCATGTGGTGACGAATTTTTATTTACGCAACAGTAATACATATCTTTCGTCGGTGATGTTGGATTCTAACACTGTTTAATTTATTTTTAGTTGGTATATTATAGAGATTAGTTATTTCTTTTTTTTATAGATTAAAGTCGTTAATGTGTACTTCTAATTTCTCGTTGCTGTTTAAAATAAAACTTTTTGTTGAATGTTAAATTATATTTACATTCTTAGGAGAAAAATGTTTACCGACTGTTGGATGGAACATTCATCAAACTATCAGTCTATTAACTATCATACAATAAATAAATATTGGGAAAAAACTGAAGGAAAGTATAGAAAATTAATAATTCTAATATACAGTGTGTCCGCGCCTAAGTTGTGTACATACATATGGGCAACTTTTTATTATTAATTTTACGAAAAAATTATTCCCCATAAAAAGTTCTGCAAACCTAAAATGCAAGCAACAATTATGAATTTTTTGAGTGGTATACGAGGTATCTCAAAAAATATGAATTTTCTTCAGAAGAAAATTACTGTTATTTTTGACAATATTGAAAAATATTTGAAAGAAAAAATGTTTAGTACTAAAAATATTATTTAACTTTTTCTTTAAATTTTTTTGTTATATGATATAACGAGTGATTCTGTGTGCTATTGAGTTGTAAAAATTTACCATATTTTTTATTTTTGAATTCTTAAAAATAAAAGTTACACTAAAGAAGGCTTTCAATAATTTTATTTAAAAAATATATATACAATCAACTAAACACATAACATTATGACTACTACAATTACTTTATAGTAATTCATTGGAAATAACCATAAAATCAAATTGTAAGTCTACAGTACATATGTACACGGATGGACTTTACAATGGGACAAATGGAACAAAAATTTAAATGCTTAAGAAAGTCGTGTATACAACTGCTCTTGCTTCTTAAAAAAAGATTCACATTGAGAAGTTTGTTTTGCTTTGTAGAGGGGCTCCAAAAACTACAAAAATTTGAAAAGGGATCAAGAAAGCTGCCTTTAGTTTTAATATTTTACCAAAATGTAAAATAAAAAGTTTTTTAGATTTGAATAAGAATCTTATATCTAAAATGTAATATAAAATGAACTTAATTTTTATTTAAGCATCATATTTTTTTCGTGTTTTACACCTTTTTTACGTGATTTACCTGGTTTTACGTTTTTTATTTAAATATATATGTGTACGTAAAAATGTGTAAAACATTAATAAAAAAATATGATACTAAATAAAAATTTTGCTAATTTTATGTAAACATTCAGATAACGGATCCTCATTTAATTCTTTTTTTTTTATTTAAAATTTTGCTGAATTATTAAAAATAAAGTTAGTTCTGGTTAGTGAATCTTGTTTTTTAAGAAGCAAAAGCAGTTGCCATACACAAATTTCTTGAACATTTAAATTATGGGTCCATTTGTCTTATTGTAAAGTTGTTGTATGCTACCGAATGCCACTGAACTGCTACTGTATGCCACTGAACAACGCATTTTGGAAAAAATATTTATAAAACCAGATTAAACCGTTTGAAATACACAAATCTCTCAACAAATCGTACTTTCATCCGCACGTTTAAACCACGTTTAACCTAAATTCGTCACCAGATGACGTAGCAAAAGCACAGCGAATCTCCGCCCACCTGCGCAAGATCATATCTTCTTATTTCTGTGTATCCTGATAATAATACATAAGTTTCTTTTAATAAAAAGGAGGATACTACTTTTATTTTGAACATTGATCAAGTTTTGTTAATATGACTTAATAATTTATTAATTATTAATATAATTTCATAGTAATATTTTTCTCATACTAATATTCTTTTAGGGTTTTTTAATCCCAGTTTATAATTTATTTTTAAAAATTACAAAACAGCCGAATTGTTAGAATTCCTGCAACATTATAACTTTATAGTTTAAAGCTTTTTATAGCCGTATAGTTTTGGTTATTAAAAAAACCGATTTTTTCTGCTCGCGTGCGCAAAGTTAAACTTTGCGCACGCAATCTTACGTTAGAAAATACAGGGTGTCCGATTTTATTTTGACCCATTTTAATCGCAAATAACTTTAAATAAATAAAGATAGCTGGAAAGCCATAAATTTTTTTAAAGCTTTTTATTTTCTCGCCAATTGGTTTGCAACATTGGCGTCGTTCGTCTAACTGCTTTTGCGTGCGCAAAAGGATTACTTTGCGCACTTGTAAGGAAAATAACTTTTATACTCGCGTGCTCTAAGCAGTTAATTTGCGCATTTGTTTGTGTGCGTAAAATTGACCTTTGCGCATGCAATTTACGTTCGAAAATGTAATTGGTTGTTAGAGCAACAACAAATAAACGTCAAAACTGACAAATACTATATGACGTTAAGAAATATTAGAATATATTGTTATAGACTTTCAAAAATGTACACCCGAATTATCCATTGATTATTTTATGCCATCCTGTACTATGGAATTTACGCGATATTTCTCTAAAAATCTAGATCATTCTTCACTCTTCCACTATACTATAAAGGACGACGGAAACCTCCGTTCGAGTAGTATAGATTCGACTTTTGTACTGTAAACTTCGAGACATTGAAAAGTAAAGATTTTGTCGTTGTTGTAACCATAGTTACTTTCCCTTGTTAAAGGTATAATAACGAAGACACGTGTATTTATACGAGGTGATTTGGAACAATATTATTATGTTTTTATGTAAAACCACGTATGTAATGTTGACATTTCCGATCTTTTAAAAGTTAAAAAGTGTCACTTTTCTGACTACTGAGGAAAGTTAATTTAAATTAATAATCAATTAAAAATAATTTAATATTATATTAAACAGAAATTAAAAAAATGGTTGTAAATAAAATGGTATACAACCTCGGTGAAAAGTTTTATTACTATCTCGAGAGATTTTTCACCTCAGTTCTTCGCTCCTCTGTAAACCATCCTTTTCTCTTCACAGTAATAAAACACTTTTGACATCGTCATGCAATATAATTTACATTTTCTAAAACACTCGGAAGGAATAGTGTTTCTAACACTTTCGAAAAGTGTCTTTTCCACACTCAAAGTACATACATAATAACTATATGATATTCTTTCTGTGCTTAAAGCTTGCTGCTTTTGCGTTCGAAACATATCTTTAAGATACAAATTTTAAATACCTTGTATTTAGAATAATTCTAGAAATGTTAAAATTCTAGAAATACTAAGGCATATTAAAGTACAAATTTGTAATCCAGACATGTCTAACGATTTAACGAATAAATTGATCCCAATAAAAACGCCGACAAGAAATCCACGTATTTTATAAATTGAATTGGGTTTAGTGATGCAGACAGTCGATTCAGCTCAAAAGGTCGAATATTAAAAACGTAAATTTAAATTGTATAAAATACGCTCGAAAAGCTCCGTTAGTTTTTTAATGTTTCCATTAATCATGCAATTTTTATACCTTAAAATCATTTAAATCTTGTATTTACATTTTAAATGGGCTGTTTAGTTGTATTATATCCAAAAACTAATTTAGTACGGGGTAATTTTAATGTTAATTATGCAGGCTATTTTAAAATTCGGTAAAAACGTTAATTTTTTTAGTATATAACTATGCCCTTTAAATACATCCTTTTTGAGCTACAGCAATTATATGGTCATGTAAAAAAACAGACTATGCTGAATTGTGGTTACAGTGGGCATTATAGTCTGGTCAACAAGTTTAATATTAACGCGTTAAATAGAAATAAACCTTCTAAGAATATGTGCGATAGATTTTCTATAGAGCTTATTTGCACAGAAAAAATTGCGATTGTTATTAACAAAATAAGAAAGAAAAGGTTTAAAATTACAGGGTGTCCGGAAAGTTGAGGTCAAAAATGATAGGGGCGATAAAATGAGCCAAAATTATCCTAGTACTTTACATAAAAAATGTTCTATCGCGCTTCCTCAGGGAGTTATTGCCCTTTAAAGTTAGAATTTAAAAAAATATTTCATTTATATCTTTTTAAAGGCTGCCCCAATAATAATGTTATTTGGGCATTTAAATAAACGCATACCAATGCTTATTCCCATGGGCAAATGATGCGCAGTTAGTCATAATTATACAGGGCGAGACGAATTTATTTCGTTTATTGTATGCATTTTTACAGAGGTCAAAAATTTGACACTTTGGTTTGATTGTTTAATTCCTTTAATATTTTTGTTTAATAAAAGTATAATTTATTTAAATTGATATCTTGGACCGTTTTTCAAAAAAACGCATTTTAAATCCAGACATACCGTCATGTTGTATGTAAATTATAAAAAAAGTTTTTATTTATTTATTTTATAGTTTAAAAAGGCTTTTAAACACCATTTTTAATTATTTTCAAAGGCGCATTGCGCATTTACATATTTGCCGCCCGTAGGCTTCATCAGCGTCAAAAACTAATCTGAAGAAGCTGGATACCATTCAGAACACAATACTAAGACTGATACTGGGGGCATTTAGAACTAGCCCGGTTAAAAGTATTTACTGCGAAGCCGAATGTCAATCTCTCCACCAAAGAAGAGAACTGCTATTAATGAAATACTCAGATAGCCTTAGGTTCAGACCTCATATTCCACATTATAATTCATTCTTCAATCTCCCCCAACAATAAATAATACCAGAAACTCTTTCCAAGGAACCGCTGCAAATTACTACAACCTAAAAGAAAGACTATCTCTATCATTCCCTCCAGTTTACAAAACAACACAAAAGTTATTCCCCCTTGGAACACTTCACCAATTTGTAAAGATGAGCACATGCTTGCGTTTCCTAAAGATACATATAATCCCTCTATCATCAAAAACATCTTTAAAAACTATATAAATTCAAAATATAAATATTACAATTTTATCTACACTGATGGCTCTAAAAATAACAACAAGGTTGGAGCAGCTTTTTGGACCCCAGACCATCAGAGCTCTTATGATCTGCACCATACAACAGGAGTATTTACATCTGAATTATTTGCTATCACAAAAGCCCTAGACTTTATACTACTAAGATTTAACACTAATTGGGTAATTGCAACTGACTCTCTGAGCTCCATAAAATCAATAGAATCCTACTCAGTAGATCACCCGTTAATAATGGAAATTAAATACAAACTAGAAAGAATTCGCATTCAAAGAAAAAAAGTAATATTTCTTTGGACACCGGGACATGTAGGCATAGAAGGAAATGAAGAGGCAGACCTACTGGCCAAAACTGAATCTAACACAAAGATGAACATAAATAATGTTTTCTACAAAAAGGACCTACAAAACCTCTCAAAAAACATATCAAAAAACATTACACAATTAGAATGGGACTTAGAAGAAAGCAACAATAAACTACAAAATGTAAAATCACAATACTTTGAACAAAACCACATAACCCATTTGACCAGAAGAACATCTTGCATCATGGCCAGACTACGAATCGGTCACACTAATCTAACTCACAAATACCTGATAGAGAGAACCGACCCTCCTCGATGCGAAGTATGCGACTGTATACTTAGCATTCAACACATTTTCGAAAACTGCAATAAATATAAAAATGAACTACAAAACATGAACATAATAGGAAACATCAAAGAAAAGTTAGCATACAAAAACTCGCTTAAAATTATGGAATTTCTAAAAAGAAACCAACTAATAGACAAAATATAGGAAACGTAAAAAATAAAAGGATAAATAAAGAAACAATAAAAAGCTCACAAACAAAAATGGAAAAATGTATTAACTAACACATGTAGAATCACAACCAGTAACACAAATGAAACCAGCAAAATTAAAGACACTAAAAACCCTAAGGGTTGACGTGTCTATAATCTTCCATTTCTTTCAATTCTAGGTACAAAATTTAATTCGAAATCCAACAAAATTATTCATAAGACCTGCCGCCCCCTAAAGAACGTCTGCCGCTCCCCTAAAAATGCCGCCATAGGCTTCAGCCTACTCAGCCTTCTTTGGTAAATGCGCCACTGATTATTTTGACTACATTTTTATAGTGTCCTTAAAAAATGGATTTTTTATTACACACAAAATGGGGGTATCTCTGGTTTTTAAAATGCAATTTCATAAAAAACTGTCCAAGATATCGATTTAAATAAAGTACATTATGTACAATAATGATAAAGGAATTAAACGGTGAAAGCAAAATGTTAAATTTTTCACCTCTGGAAAAAATGCATACAATAAACGAAAAAAATCGTTTGACCCTATATAATTAGAACTATAAATAATAAATAATAAAATATATTTTTTTAAATTCTAACTTTAAAGGTCAATAACTCCCTAAGGAAGCACGATAGAACTTTTTTTTATATCGTTACAGACGTTCAAAAATGTGTTTAGGTTATAGAATTTTAAAAAGTTAGGATAATTAAATTTAGTTTGTTAATTTATTTAAATAATTTACCTTTATTTTCCAAGTTCTTTCATCGCCTTCGAAGGTTTCCGAAACCGCCTGAATTATTCATTGAGAACTTTTATACCATCCTGTACTATGGAATTTTCGCGATATTTCTCCAAAATTCTAGATCATTCTTCACTTTTTTATATTACTATAAAAGGGCGACAAAAAACCTTCGAATTATTAGTATAGATTCGACTTTTGTGGTGTAAACTTCGAGACATTGACAAGTTAAAAAAATCAAACAAGTTCAGATTTGTCGTTATTGTAACCATAGTTACGTACGGTTGTTAATAGAAGGTATAAGAACGAAGACACATGTTTTTATACGAGGTGTTTCGGAACAATATGAAGTACTAACATTACTTTGGCTCACTCTATCACCCCTATCATTTTTGACCTTACCTTTCCGGACACCCTGTATATAAGAAGAGTGTTTACAATTAAAAAGCTTCGATTTCCTTTATCTTTGATATCTCTCTTATTTATATATTTTTTTAACTCTAAAATTGGGTCGTTACGACATAGGTTAATAGTCTTAAAAGCCGGTATATCACTTAAAATATTTTTCTTTATAGTATTAATTGACAATATAAAAAAAAATGAAAAAACTATGGCCTAATCTATACACTAAAATAAACAAAACCCCGTTAAAAAAAAATTATGTCGTTTTCTCAAAAACATACCATACCCCTTTCTTATTTAACTAATTTTTTCCGATTTCCTTTTTTATTAATTACCGAATAAAAGTTTAAATAATTGATCAATACATTTTTTGCTTTGTGGGGCTCTTCTTATTTAGATACTTAACAAAAGTATGCAAACAAAATTTTAATTTATTATTTTGTTAATAAGAGTTTTTTTAACAAAAAATTAAATTTTGTTAAAATAATGTTAATTAAAAAAAAACAAATTAACAAAATAATAAATTTAAAAAAAATGTATTACTTTTTAAGTACCTAAATAAGAAGAGCTCCACGAACCAAAAAAATTATATATCAATTATTTTAACTTTTATGCCGTAATTCACAAAAACAGAGATTTTAAAAAATGTTAGTTAAGAAAAATTGATTTTTTTTCAAGTGTCTAGGTTAAGCTATAATTTTTAAAAATTTTTAAATTGTCATTTGATACTATAAAAAATATGCAATATGTTAACATTAGTTGGCGTCATATGGGAAACTTTTGAGTATTAATTTTATGAAAAAAGTTATTCTTTGTAAAAAGTTCTGCATGGTCCAAAAACTTAAATATAATCATCAGATATCAAATTGTTTCAGTCATCTACGAGGCTTGGTCAAAAATTTAATTTTTGCCTATGAGTAAAGTACATTTATTTTTGCTAATATCGCAAATTGTTATAGGAAAAAAATTTTAGAATTAAAAATTACTTCCACATGTGCAATTTTGTTTATTTTCAGAAAAAAAGTTCTGCGAGAATCGAGAAAATTTAAGTTTGTACATTAGTGCATTGTTCATTTTTCCTGTTTTAATAACGATATATTTAAAAATTTTATTTGAAACTGTCCTGTGACAGTTATAATCATTAAATGTTCTGCACTAATGTACAAAAACTAAATTTTCACCATTATCGCAGAATTTTTTTTTGCAAATAAACAAAATTGCATATTTATAAGTAATTTTTAATTCTAAACATCTTTTTTATTACAATTTCTGATATTAGCAAAAATACAGGTACTTTACTCTTAAGCAAAAATTATATTTTTCGCCAAACCTCGTAGAGAACTGATACAATTTGATATCTAATGGTTACTTTTTAGGTTTTGGACCTTGCAGAACTTTTTATAAAGAATAACTTTTTTCGTAAAATTAATAATAAAAATGTTTCCTTATGACGCCAATTTACGTAGACACACTGTATTTTAAGTGATATACCGGATTTTTAGATGCCGCGCCTATGCCGTAACGATCTCGCGGAGCCCCATTTTGAGCGTTTAAAAAAGTATAAATATTGGAGGTAGAGTTGCGAGAAGTAGAGGGAATTTTTAATTGGAAATTTCCTCTACTTTTAGGATCAGTTTTCAAAATTCCTTAAATGTTATTACTTTTAAAGTTACTAACAAAAAACCAAACACCTTTTTTAATTTGTTAATACCAATACTAATTCTTTATGTGCTAATAAGCCCTTAAAAAACATTTTTTCCAGACGTTGCGTCATTCCGAATCTAATGACCTATTGCCCAAGCAGCAAGCTGACGTCTTATTGACATCTCTTTTGGTCATTTCTGGTCACATTTGGTCAGCAAAGACGTCATAAGATGACGACAAAATGACGTTAAATTGACCTCCTAAGTCACAGACAAAAGACGTCCCGTTAATGACGTCTTTAAGATGACGAAAAATTGATGCATAGACTGTTTTTTAAAAAGCTAAAATGATGTGATATTTTATTTGAAAATTGAAATTGGAAAAACTCCTTACACTTTCCTTGCAATGCAAGGTCACATCTCTCGGGACACTTCCAACCTGGAGATGCAGATTTTTACACTAGCCGAAGATATTTCTTTCAAAGCTAATTGAGATCACCAACCGCAGATCGGTCTTGAACTATTTTGGTCTCATCAAACGTAGTAGTTTATTGTCCATTACGCCATTTATCGGTAGATTTCAATTTTGTAAAATTATTAGTCTTATTTTTCTGTCATATGGTATTTCGGTTGGGTTTTGAGACGAATAATATAATGTCACAAAATTTTTCTGGCGGGTTTTCTAAACATGACGGTATTAGATTTTTATAAACTAGTATGACGAAAAAATGACGTCAAAAAGCCGTCACTTTAACGACGTCAAAAACACGTCAATTAAATGACGTTAAAATGACGTCATAATTTTGGTCTGATGACGTCCTATGACCAAAAATGACGTCATAATGACGTCAGCTTGCTGCTGGGTGCACATATTTTTACTTTATTTCTATTTAACGTTTTTAACTTGTGGACTAGACTATCTGATACAAAACATACTTACTTTTTTGGTATTTTAGAAAATCTACTCGTTTTAAAGTAAACCCAATTTTAGGGGACGCTTGGGGATGGGTTTACACATGTTAGTTAAAGAATTTTATGTACACGCATAGCGCCTTTACGTTGTCCTTGCTGGGTATTGCGAAAACCAAAAGAGATTGAACAAATCTTATTGCACATTCTTGGTTTCCATGACAAATTTAGAAATGGAAGTAAGTCAGGGCTAGTCGGGTGTTTGGCCGAGCGTGGCAAAGGCGCCAGGTCTTTGAGCGCACAACCGACGTAAGGTGGGTTTGAATCCTTCCTGCGGCCAATTTCAGAACTTTATTGGTTAGCTCAACAGGACGGACAAAGTGCAAAATTTATCGACAGCAGGAATATCCAGCAATTACTAATGCTCGGAACACATTTTGCCGTGTCCTGCGCAACCATCAGACACATTCTGACCCAACTCAGTTTGTAGGTTCGTTAGTCCTGCTTGGTGGGGACCAGGTCTTAAGTTTTCGCGCATAGGACCGTGGTTCGGAACCCACGTTAAAGCTGTAGGTCCCGTCTGGCTGACATCACCCAGATACAATAAGCCGAGCGGCTTCAGTGCACGGGTTATCGGACCCTATTTATACTTTGGCCAATATAAATTGATAAAGAATAACTAGTAAGTAACTCCAGTTACTGTAGTTTTAAACTATTAAAATACATTTTTCTATTGTGGTAACTAGGGTTACTGACTTTTAAACCAATAAAATATTTTTTTGTTCAGGTGTTTTTTAATTTATATTGAGTGAGTATAAGGTCTAAGTCATGGCTTGATTAGTTTTTAAGATAGAGTACACAATTTTTTTTAAATTTTTCAGTTGATTTAGACACTTTATAATTCGCTTGCGAGAATAAAATATAAATTTCAAAGTTTTAGAGATTTTTCCCGAATATTTTTAAGTTTTAGAGAAGTAATCAAGAAAATAAATATTTAAACTTTTCCAAGGTCGATCTTCCTGGGCCCAGTAATGAAATCGACTTCGCCAGTAAAAACACTTTAAAATCTTTTTACCACTGCGCTGCCTTATGGCGGTATCAATATGTTTGTGGTGATATATTAAGACCCTAAAAATATTTTAAAAGGAAAGTAAAATAAGCTGCAAATTTTCATGAGATTTATTCACAACTTTAGCCACTGTTTTAATTAATCCATCTGTTTGTACTCAAATTACTATGGCTTTAGTTCGGAGTAAGTACATTTTAGGACATTAGTTTATTGTTCCTCGTATATTAGTTTAGACAAGAGATTATCATATCTCGATATCTTTTGCTAAAATTTTATTCCAGGGACAAAAATAGAAGCTTATATTAAAAAACAAATTAAATAAATGTGAAAATAGTATAGTATATAATTAAAAAATTAATATAAAATATCATAGACGAAAATTTTTCCTCTCTTAACGAGTGACGAAATTTTTCGAGTGTCAGCAAGATTAGTGAAATTAAAATTTAAGTATAGGTTTAAAGTGTGATTAATAAAACAGGGTTACGACAAAAAAGAGAAAGAGAAAAACTTTATTGGACCGTTTTTAAATATCTCATTTTTTGTATACATTTCAGATTGTGTATATGTTTTAAATAACAACAATTATTTTATATTTATATAAAACATTGATACTATAAAAACACAATCATAAATATAAAAAAATGTTAAAATTCAAACTAAATGTTTTGTCCAAATCTACTGCCTACTATAATATCGTTAAAAATGTTTGCCGCGAACGCCTCGGCAATACCCTGATCATAAATTTTATGATACACATTCATTAATTAGCTTGTTTAGTTTTTTTTCATATAATTCATAAAAAATATTTAAATCGTTTATGCTTACTTTTTCATTAATAACACTTAAATGAAAAATAAGTATTGAATAATTTAGGCAACGAAATAATTTTGTTTAATTTTTTAATTGTAATAATTTCAATAAATTTGAAAGCATTTAATTGTATACGAAATGTCTTTAGAATGCTCTAAGAAATCCAAAAATTAAATAATATACGGAGTATTGTATTTAAAATGAGAAAGTTGGTGTTGGCTACCGTTACATGACCTACCGTATATATTGTTTTTTCTAGTTCGATATTTTAATAATTTTTATAATGTTTTATTCATATCATAAAAAGAGTACACAAAATTAATAAAAAAATTATAAATATTTATAACGTGGAGAGAGAAAAAAGGCCATGTCGTCGTCGCCATGATTTCTACCCTTGTGATCATTTGAAAAAAATCATCAATTCTTTATTAATACGAAGGCCGGTATTCTATGAACCAACAAAACTGAAAAAATCGTGTTTTTTTTAAATAAAATAGTGGGTACTCAAAAATAGAGGTCGATTTTTTTACTAATTTCTAAGCTTTCTCGAATTTTTAAAAAATATAAAAAGTGAAGTTTTTAGTTTTTATTGGTTCATGCAATAAAGATATATTTAAAGAATATTTATGCCAAATTTTAAGTAAATCGGTTTGATTAGAACTTAAGATATATTGGCGACACTTATCGAAAAAAGTAGTTTCGAGAAAAATGCGTTTAAAGTTCCAGGCAGAGTAACTGATAAAACAGTATATATACCCTACGTTCTCTTAATCAGCCATTTCAGCTTTATACATTATTTAGTATACTAAAAGTATTACAAAAAAGGAAAGAAAGTTATTCATAAGGAAGCCCGCTCTCCAATCGCCTATGGTACCAGTCGTCCGCTCAAACCAGTCTCGTTGCTACGTCACTAAAATCGCTGTAACTTTAAAAATAATTCGAATATTGAAAAATACTTTTTAAGAGATTTACTTAAATACCCAAACAATTAAATTATGACTAGATGATACGCCTGACGGTCTGACCGTTTTTCAAAAATGTCCCCATTTATTTTAATGGAATTTATTTTATTTGTCTAATTTACACTGTATATCACTACTTTTCTTAAATAACTTTATGTATGCTATTTAACTAATCAGAACTAACCATGACTTTACTAAAACAAAAAAGTTTTTGATCACATTGAAAACCAAACTGACTTCAAATCTTAATCATATTTTTTTGCTTATTTTGGTTAAAAATTTTACAATCACTTTTATATCTGAATAAATTATTTAATTAGCACTTACCCACCGGAGTAGTAGCACCTAACTTATTAATATTTAAAGCCCATCAAAGCAAAATTAAACACCCCGCTCTGATTGTTGCCCCAATGACGTAATTAATTCATGTATCTCATCATGGCCGCCTGTATAAAACATTAACGCGGTAGCTATATCCATGTTAAGTTAAGCAAGAAAGCAGACAATGTTTAGTACAGTCTGTCTGTAAAGTGATTGGAGATTTGGTGAAAAATTAACTAGTTTACTAGCACTGTAGTAGATTTTTTTATTTTTGTGACAGACCACAAAGGTCTAAGTACCAGACTACCGTAGGTGTCGGGTTAGCACTGAAACATGTTGGTAGGGAAGCCCAAGAGGGAATTTCGGGATTATCTATAGTGAGGCAGATTAATATACCGGAATACCTTGTACCCGGCTAAGTACAGTTGTGTGCATAACGAAGTTGTACAGCAAATATAATATACATTATAGGCAGGCTTACACCATACAAACCTTATACATACTATTTTTCATGCACACAACTGTACCTCTACCAAATATGAGCCCTGTATATAGGGCCGATCATAAAAAACAAAAAATATTCATCAGAACTTTTCGTGCGCGTCATATTAAGATAGGGTGAGTAAATTACATGCTAAACAGTGTATGTATGTGTGTGTATATATGACAACTTAAGATTGACGTAAAGAAAGCGGAGGGCTACAAATTGTAAAAAAACTTCATTTTGACATCTCGAGCGTGGCTATTTTTTTTTATTTTGAAGAAAATAATTTAAGGATAACGAAAAATATATAAACCGATACAATCCGTACGATTCCCACAAGCCAAAATAATAACAGTATTTTTTGATACATTTAAAAATCTATAGATTCTTCCCCCATTGATAAAAAAGTATACATTATACAACATCTATTTTTTTATACCTATTATCTAAGCTTTGCAACCCAATAGGTTTCTATGACGCTCGAGTAAATCCCCATTTTGCATCGTGGGCTTCCCTACTATGTAGTCTGAGAATAGAAAGCGACCTGCATCCATCTGTTTACCGGATAAAAAGAATTTTATATTAATTATAGTATTTAAACAAAGGTATTGTTACAGGGTAACCTCAGAAATTATCTTTAATGCTATATTTAAATTTAAAAAAATATCCTCTATTTTTTAAAATACATTCTAAGGCTAGTTAATAAAATATTATGTATACAGGGTGTCTGGAAAGATAAGGTCAAAAATGATAGGGATTATAGAGCGGGCCAAAATAATGTTGGTACTTCATATAAAAATAAAAGTTCTATCGCGCTTCCTTAGGGAGTTTTTGACCTTCAAAGTTAGAATTAAAAAAATGTTTTTCATTAATAACTTTTTAACGGTTTCCACAATAATCATAATATCTGGGCATTTAAATAAACTCATACCAATGCTTTTTCCCTAGCAAATGATTGCGCTATAAGTCATAATTAAACAGGGCGAGAAGATTTTTTTCGTTTATTTTATGCATTTTTTACAGACGTGAAAAATTTGACATTTTCCTTTGACCGTTTAATTCTTTCATTATTTTTGTACAAAAAGGTGTACCTTACTTAAATCGATATCTTTGACCGTTTTTCATAATATCACATTTTAAATCCAGACATACCAGCATTTTGAATGTAATAAAAAAATATTTGATAAAATTATTAAAATGTGGGTTAAATAAATAAAAATGGTTTTTGTAAGCTTTTTAAACTTTATAATACAAATTAAGTCTGTTTTTTTATAATTTTACCATAATTTAATTTTCTAAAAACATTGATTTCTTTATTATACACAAAATGTTGGTATGTCTGGATTTTAAATGCTAGTTTATGAAAAACAGTCTAAGATATCGATTTAAACAAAGTATACCTTTTTGTAAAAAATAATGAAGGAATTAAACGGTCAAACCCAAATGTCAAATTTTTCACCTCTCAATAAACAAAGAAAAAATTCGTCTCACCAAGAATAACTATAACTTACTGCGCACTCATTTGCCTACGGAAAAAACATTGATATAAGTTAATTTAAATGGCCAAATACCATTATTATTGTGGCAACCCTTTAAAAGTTATAAAGAAAATATTTTTTTATTCTTACCTTGAAGCTCAATAACTCCCTAAGCGCAAATGAACTTTTTTTAAATGAAGAAATAACATTATTTTGACTCACTCTATCACTCCTATTATTTTTGACCTCACCTTTCCGGGAACCCTGTATATTAAAATAAAAAAATAAAAGCAGAAGAGTAAACTGACATTTGGGGTGCCATTGTATTCAAAATGTTGTATTCTCTTGATATATGACTAAATTTACTGGTATTAATTAATTTTATTAAAAATTAAAAAGTAGAATTAATATACGGTTAAACCGGAAGTGACAGTAAATAGCTGAATAGATCAAGCAATGTATAATTATGTCAAATATCGATATACCCAATATCATTCTCTATCTCAAAAGATAAAAAAGTTATAGAGAGGAACCACTTTTAATACCCGGTATAAAATGTTTAAAACGTAGACCATTTATTTGTAAACACAAATTAACCAGCTCTTCAAATTCGTATTTAATTTGCAAGACCTTTTTTAAAATAATTTAAAAATATTTTTTTATTTAATTTTTCTTTGCTTTTTTGAACGCGACCTTGCGTTATACTAATATTTTCCTAAAAACTATTAGGTTTGAAAATGGAAAATGCTATACAAAAAAAAATGAAATAAGTTCTATCTATAAATTTAAAACTTAAGAATTTTTTGTCATTTAAATCATTGAAGTTGATTATTTTCAAAAAGTTAACTTCTGCCGCAGTTCCTGTAAAAACGTATTTTTACAGCATTAGGAAGTAAGAATAGACCCACATCTTTGTACATTCAACAGAGTTTTTAACAAATCAAATTAATCATTTGTTACATTACACATACTAAATCTTTTTTATCTAAGTTGGTTTACAATCAATCTTTTTAGACCTCAAGTTAAATAAATGTTTACTTAATTTCAGTTTTCTGTCGCGGCGACGCACGCTGGCAACAAGCAACAAATATTATGTACCATTTTGATGGCTTTTCTCTATTGTTTTCCAGAAGGAAGTGACAACAAAGGCCTATTGTCTTTTCAACTCCCAAAAACATCCAGAATAATGCGACAAACAATATACGCGAGTTAGGTGGAATGTTTTGAAACACTGTTATTTCATAAATCCAGGGATAATGGACTTAAATGAATGTGTAAACAACAGAATGACTGAAAACTTCTTTGTATTTGACTCAAAAAAATAAATAAAAATAAATAATAAATAAATAAATAGGACTCAATATAAGACAAGTTGAAAAAAATATCAAGTGTCAATCAAAAATAATTGGTTTTATTTCTATTTTTATTTTATGTTAGATACGCCTACAACCAAATAGGTTTATAATAATTTTGTGCCTATGACGTATTTGGCAAATCTTGTAGTAGTTATTAAAAGCATATAGCAGGCCCAAAATCATATATATTTTTTAAGTGTTTAAATTTATACAGAAGTTTTTTTATATTATGGATGGTGTATCTTTTGTCAAAAAAGTTATCAAGCCAGACCGCATAGGGATTCTTTTTGGTGGCACTAAAAGTTTCTCTGTTGGGAGCCACAAGAAAAGGAATTATACTAATTTCAATTCCTTGGAGCGGAAGTCGTGTAAATACCTATAAAACAGCGATAAATTCCCTACCCAATGAGGACAAAAGAATTATGCTTTATGTAAGCAAAGAATAAGGCAAACAGCTTTTCTCTAAATGGAATCAAAATTGCTCAGAGTTTTGGGGCACGTCATTCCCTGGATATATGGAACAATATTCCGAAGAGGGTCAGATTTGGCATAAATACAATTAGTGTATTCCTTTTACCTTGTAGAACCGTTCTCTGAACTGTCAATAGTGTCAAGAACGGTTCTACAACCTGAAAAAATGTCAAAAAATTGTAAAAGAGACATTTATGGTGTCGTTCCGGGCGGTTCTGGAGCATAAAATAAATACAGCAAATGTGTATAGGTTAGGGAGAAGAAATATTTCCTGGCTCTAAAGAGGAATTCGAGCTTGTTGAAGATGCTCTGGCAATAGATACAGTACTTGTCTTAAGTCAGAAACCCCTCGTTAACTTTTGAATCGTTGGGTATTTTTTCATGATAATTTGAGGACTTTAGTAAGACAACAAAAACAAAATTGTAGTGAAGAAATAAGAGATATAAATGTTATACTGAGAGTTGGACGCCATTTCGAAAAAAAAAATAGAAAGGGAGGTTTTGTGGTAAAACATTTAGAATATAAAGTCAATACCTGACCTATTACAAATGGTGGTACTAATAAAAAATTACCTGAATACCTGATTTTGATGGCCATATTTTCGAAGCTAATAAAGTTAGATATACTTAATATAGAAATTTTAATTAAAGTGGTAATAAACAACACTTTGGTTTTACCATACGAACTGTAACATTTATGACCAAATTAAACTGAAACTTCTTGGTTAATTGTCAATAACATAAAAGATAAATCTTAGCTCTATAAAATGTCTTTAAGGTATAAACTAACTTAATCTCTTTTCATTTTACATTCAATTTTAAATTGTTTTTCTCAGTTTATTGGAGCAATTTTCCAGATAACTTTCTAGGTGGAGACCTAATTTCAACTTTTATTTATTATCGAAGAGTTGAAGCCAATTCTAAAATGCACTTAACCCTAATCTAGCGAGGTTCACATGTTCTCTAATGGCTTTCCGATAAACAATCAGAATAAAGCAGCGGCGGAACTGATTTAACAAAAGACCAAAATGTATTGTACAGTTGGTCTATCAAACTTCGCACCACATAAAAACTTATTTATTATTAATTTAACAAAAAGTTATTCCACATAAAAATTCTGCATGGTCTAACACCTAATATCATCATTTTTTTCAGTTTTATGCGAGGGTACCTATTTCAAAAAAAAAAAATTTGCTCAAAGGTACCGATATTTTAACAATAACAAATAATATCTAAACAACAAATGTTCAGGATATAAAAATAACTTTCTCATATGCAAACCCAATTAATTACAAGAAAAACTTTGTTTTTTAATTTAATTTTATACGTTATACACACTTATTGCAAATGAAATTGAACACTCTGTAGAGTGATGTAATGTGGTCATATGTATCTAATATTAAACGTCACATAATCTAACATAATCTTAAAAACTGTCAAAACAGCGAAAAGTCACAGAAACGCTCACTATCACAGCATAGTATGCATATTTAAAAATTATTATTTATCCTAGGCAACTTTTCTTTAAAAATTAAAAGAAAAATATTGATATTAATTTGAAGTTGGAAACTTATTTTAATCAGGTATGTAAACATCTGGCATCCTCTATTTTTGCTATAAGAACGGTTTCTATAGAAATTAATGACAGTAGGATATCCTTGGAGGTATATTATGCTTTGTTTGAGTCACATATTAGGTAGATATGGAATTATTTTCTGGGGATATACAACCCTTGCCAGGTGTAAAGTAATATTTTTGCTGCAGAAACGAGCAGTTAGACTCATGTAAGGCAAATAAAAATACGCACTGCAGACCATTATTTAAATCCCTAAAAATGTTTACTTTGTATGACATGATTGTCTATGAGAGTGTCACCTTCTTACATGAAAAAAATTGGAGGAACGGGGTGATATCCACAATTATACTACCCTGAATAAGGGAGGACCTACCCTACCCCAGTCTCATAGTTCGAATAAGGGAGGACTTAAACCTACCCCAGTCCCATAGGATGGTTACCAAGAATAGTTTGCATCGCTATGGAAAGTATTTATAGAATGCAATTCCTTTAAGCGTGAGGCAGCTTGATACCAAGCGTTTTATTAAAATGTTGAGGAGGGCTTTGATGGATAGTGCAAACTATTCTTTGGACGAATTTATTGAGAACACTATTCCCATTTTAATGACTCAATGAGAATTAGAAACTAAATTTAAAAAAAAAAATGTTTTTTAGGATTTTGTTATTGTTGTTTGGGTTTTAGTATGGGTTTGTATGTGTTTTATATAGGTTTACAATATTAAAAATTATATTAATGACGATTTTAAAAAAAATATATTTATTTTTATTGTACCATTGTATATGAAGTTTTTTTTAAAATGTAAATAGAGTTGGTTGTTTTTTATATATTTTATAACTTTGTAGATTTGATCTATTTATTTTATTTATTAATTTATTTGTGTGTTTTTAAATGTGTGACAATTTTATTATTGATGTTATTCTTTCTGTTTATTACCACTTTCTGTCACTGGTTTTTTTGTTTTTATGTATGTATAGTTTGTATTTTAATACATTTTTTGTCTTGCTACCTTTAATAGTTTTAAGAAAGTAATATTTTACAGCTGTTGACTTATTAAATAAATTTCGATTGATTGATTGATGAAAAAATAAAAGTGCTATTTTCTCCTGAACAAAATTCATATTCATAAGATACCTTGTATACTACTAAAAAAAAGATAGTTGCATTATAGATTAGATCATATAGAACGTTTATATAGAATATATTTTTTTTGTAAAATTAATATCAAAAGAGTTTTCCATATAGTGCAGAACCCAAGTGGACATATAACAAAAAAAAACGACAAAAAATATATCGAAAATGTTATTCAAGGTAACAAAAAAATATTGTGAAGGTGAAGGAGCCCTTGATCTTAATGAAAAGGAGTGGCTGTGTGCACGTAAAATTCTAGGAAGAAGAAATACAACACTTTTATGAATTATTTCCTAATAAGACGTCAATCTTCGTGACTAACGGTATTTTGTTTTTTTTCAATGAATAACTCGAAAGTTGTAGATTTAAGAAACTCTACCAACACACACTTAAAGAAAATTAAACTCCTTACAAAAAAAAGCGTTTTCGTGAATTGTCGTCAAATAAGTCATGTAATCGGACTTTCAACATTGAACAGTTTTTTCAAGTTTATTTTTTGTGAAAAGAGATCTCCCTTTTTGACAGCTAAGAGAAAGAATTTACGAAATGCAGGAATTCTTTCTCTTAACTGTCGAAAAGGTAAGATCTATTTTTCATATATATTATTACGATAGTAGGGATTTATTTCCATTTATTTTGTTTTTGTGTTTAAATTTTTGTTACTACTACAAATGTGAATATTTAAATAAATGCAATATATTAAATAAAGGATATTGGATCCGCTTTAAAAGAGTTTTGTAAGATTTTTTAATAAATTCACTCCTTTAAAAGTTATTCGACGTAGACATTTTAGAATTTAATTCCAAGGTCAAATTTTTCAGGGCAACAATTTGCAAGTTTTGCATTAAAACAGTTGTCAAAAACAATAAGTCGCGAAGATAGACCTCTAAATATTATTACTAAAGAGTATTATTAAGGACTCAAACCTTTACGATAATTTTTTTGTCATCTTGAACAATATTTCCGCGTTTTTTCTTGCCCACTAGTTAAACATAGTAATGGTTAAATATTTGAAGAAAAGAGAAGAAAAAGATCTCGGTTAGAGTCAGGCCTTTTGTTTCCTACATACTCACAAACTTACATATACAGGGCGTCTAAAAGTATGTGGGCAATCTCTAGGATTCATATAGAACATATAAAAATAATGTGAGTAGTTTCCATAGAATAGAAGAATAAAAATTTTTCCTTAAGCCCCACTCTACACATATATGTTTTCTTAAAGGACATCACTGGAAATTGTTTATTTTTTAAATATGTTTGACAGTACTTGGTATAATTAAATATTTTTTAATATGATAAATATTATTAGTATGAAGTCAAACAAAGTTTTTATTTCGTGCAAATTTGCACGAAATACAAACTTTGTTTGACTTCATATTTATCTACGTGCATACAGCCACTACTATATCATTTAAATATTATTAGGACTAGGGCTGGCAACCGAAACCGGTTTTTCGGTTAACCGCGGTTTTGGTCAAAACCGAAAACCGGTATTCGAATACCGGTTAATCCGGTATTTGAAAACCGGTTTTCGAATATCGGTTAACCGGTTTTAAAAGCGGTTTTCAAATACCAGTTTTTCGGATAATCGGTTTTCGAATACCGTTTTTTTTTGGATAATCGGACCAAAATCGAAAAGCGGTTCTTCGATTATCAATTAATAGGTTTTTGGTTGATTGCGGTTTATACAGTGGCGTATTTATCAAAAGGCTGAGTAGACTGAAGCCCATGGCGGCGTTTTATTTCCGGTGTATCGGTTTTTAAAAACCGGTTAACCGGTTTTGTTTTTTCGGTTTTTGCCAGACCCAGTTAGGACTCCTTTAAATAGTGTTCTTATAACAGAGTGATCAAAAAATAATAGTTAAAAATTATTACGACAAAAAACCTTAGAAGTCAATTTTTTAAAATGGAAACCCCTATATAAGGGCAAGAGTTTGTATAAGGATGTCTATTTTAGAAATTTATAGTTTTCGAAATATTAACAATTAATTACTTATTTATTCTAACAGTGAATTTACATAAGTACGTTCATGAGTGTATATGGGTACTATGGGTAGGTACGGTGTAGTTGGCTATGACGCCGCATTTTATTGTCAGAGCTAACTAGAAGCCAAACTAAGCCAAAACTAACCAAACGTAACCAATACTAACTTACAACAGAAATATGTTACTAATTTTTAGTAAAAAGAACTTTAATTGTTTAATATAAGAGAGTTTTATTAATTGCCATAAACTAAAATTGCTATAAATTTTTCCTAAGTAGTAAATATTTAACATAGATCCCTTTTAAAACCAGTTATGCGGCCTTAAATAAAATTAACCTATTTAATCTCTTAAATTAAGTAATAACGGTACCAAATTTATCCCAAAAGCCATTAAAGCCAAAATAACTTTTAATGCGCAGTCCCTTTTCAAAACATACCTACATTTTAGAATAATATGGAGGGACATACAGGTAAAGTGGGATTAAAACTTTTAGGTTTGGCGTATCTATCGAGAGTAGTTAGGGATGACCAAGGGTAGTTATGTATGGCCTAAGGTAGAGATTTAAACAATATTTTGTTGTGTTTTAGAGTATAATAAACATTGGGGTTTATAAGGTATTTTGCATATTTTTTCTTTTTAGGGTTATCGATAAAGCTAATTAAATAAGGATGTGCTTCTTTCTCCTTCGTTCATTGTTTTTAGTTTAAGTCATTTATTTTATTTTAATGCATTATTTTTAATGTTTAATATTTTTGCGACCAACTGGTAAAATAGGCATGTTTAAAAAATATGGCCAAATCTAAGTTTTTTTATATACAGTATATCTTTATATACATCTTTAAATAACTTATTACAGAGTATTTTTATAAATGTTATAGCCAACTTTGTTTTCCATGTAAACAAGTACAAATTTATTCTGTAGCTCAAAAATAAAGTACTACAAAGACAATTATTATAGTTTCACTAAACTATAACTGTCTTTGGTACTACATTGGGTATCGAATTATAGTAAGGTCCCATTAGCCTTTAAAAACAAAAACTTCTAAAACAATTACTTTGAATGAATTAGTATAAAATCTTCTAAATTGTATTGTTGATTAGGTATGTTTAAAAAGTTTACCAATTAAAATTCATTTCTGCTAATTTTAAATATAGAGTATGGTTAATTAAGTGTGCATCAAACTAAAACTTTTTTATTTGTAATTTCTCAAAATATTTCATTTTATATAAAACTTGAAGAACTGTTTTATTAAAAATTCATGGATATATGGATAGGGTAGGTTTAAAAATTAAAAACTACATTAAAATAAATGCACCCTATTTCATAAAATATAAAAAATGTTTCTATCTTTGGACAATCCATGAAAGATGAAAGTCTAAATACTAACGTACCGTGGGTGTCTTAAGCAGGGTAAAAGGAAGTTTGGTAACATGGGATTTAAAAATGTTGAATGAAAATACTATTTAGAATCAAAGATTGTGCCGCAATACCAATACTTTTACTATACATATACAGGGTATTTCCTAATTGCAAAAAGAAAATTCATGGACGTATTCCTAAGTCCATTTGATACAATAAAGTTCATATAAACATAGGTCCGGAAATGCTTTGTTTTTAAGATACAGGGTGCTTAAATCGGATTTTTATAATATGTTAAATATGCCTTATCCGATTTTATTAAATTTTGGTTGTAACATTTGTTAAAATATGAAGTTAATTTAGCCTTAAATTAGTTTTAATTAGTGAGACCAGTAACGGCTTGGGACGCGTATCGGCTAATATTATTGAAAATGTACGTCACTGATTTTATTGCAACTTTAATATTGTTTTTGGATAAAACACCTAAATATACAACTTTTTTGTTTTTAAATATTTTTACGTAGCTTGCTTAGTTTTCAAAAAAAAAAAAAAAAATCCGCTAAATTGTATGTTCCTGGACCGTACATGAAACATTAGGACATTTTTATCTTTTAAAAATTAAGTGTTATAACTTTCTATTATCAATTATGTAACAACAACAATAAATACTTCATTAAATAACGTTTATATCTAGTATTACAAATTTTACTAAAAAAGTGTTTTAGATATTTTTAGGTTTCTTGAAAAGTTTAACATCCTGTATCCTAAGAACGAAACTGTTGAGTACCAATGCTTATATGAACTTTTTTCATAAAATGGCTAATAAATAATTTTAGAAAAGAAATTTTTGTAGAAGATTTGGTAAGCAATGATTTTTTCCGAAAAAAACAAAAAGGGATTTGAACTAAACTACAATTATTTTTTATGTAGCATCTCTGTAGCTGTAGCGGATTCTAAAATCCCTGTACTTAACAGAGAGAAAAACTGTCACATATCTCGTACTTCCTGTGTTGAAAATAACATTATTTTAATAAAAGTTACCTGTAGTTAAATTTATACCATTTTTCTTACCTTTGTCGTTTAAAAATGGTATATTTATTATGGTAACAAAGTTTTAAAACAATTACAAACTACTGTTGCAAAACTAAAACTGCAATTATTTAAAACTTTCTGTAAAGTTCAGCAAGGCGACCTCAAAATATTTAACTTTTCCACTAAACCTTTTGTTGGATAATTTAGTTTGCAATAAAATATATAGATATTACTTACTTTGATACAGGTAAAATTTATTGCAAGCACATTAAACTAGGCAAAAAAGGAATATGTTATTTTAAACTGCACAGGGTTGTTTTATTTTCGATGGTTTTACGGGCTTTCGAAAACTGTAAGGAATATCAAAATTCTAATAAACGACTTTCGATCCTTTTTTGAGAAAACAATAGTAGGTTCATGGCTATTGCGATCTATATGGGAACTACAGGGTGATTTTCAGATTTTGCCCACTTATAAAGTTGATGAAAAAGCTTAAGAGATGTTCATTGTGTAGCTTTTTCTGTAGAACATTGTGGTGTAATTAGTTTTTTTACGTTGGGCAGTTTTTGAAAGAATTACCCAACCTATGTTTTTTGGTGGAATACCCGGTATATTTTTATCTTTATTTATTAAACTCTCCTTGAACTTTCCATAAAAAGCCATGACAGAAAATAACAAAACCATATTTTTCAATACCATTTTTTTGCTAACTTTTCGAACTAGATTTTTTATTAAAAATCAACCTTCAAATTATAAACTTATTTTTATTAACTTACTTAATCTTTAAAAAATAAATGTTTTTTTTATAGTTCGACTACTTGTATTATACTAATAATAAATATCATAACAATAATAAGTTAAAAAAATATGAGTTTATTATAGAAAAAGTACTATTGTAGCAAAAATTAATATTTACTAAATGAAAACAAAATAAATACCTATTATGAAACACTTTAATTTGAACATTTAATATAATTTTTGTTTTTTGTTATTTTAAATATGCTATAATACGTTTTTTTATTTCCATTTATTTTTTTTCTGCAATAGTGCTAAGCTAAAGAAAGTTAATAAAAATATCTTAAAACTGTAAAAGCTGATTTTTAATGAGATATCAATATAAAAAAAAGTGTTGAAAAATAATCTTTTGGTATTTTCCGTCATTATATTCCGTCTATATAAAAAGGCCCAAATTTATCGAAAATGTTAACTTTCGGTAAAATTTTAAATAAAAATACCCACTCATATATATTTTTGAAAAGCTTGAAGAGAGTCTAATAAACCTAAATAAAAATATACAGGGTGTTCTATAAAAAAACATATCTTAGGTAATTTTCTCAAAAACCGCTCAACATAAAAAAACAACTAATTTTATCACAATATTCTACAAAAAAAGCAACACTTATAATTAATTTTAAGTGTTTTCTTAGCTTTAATAGCAAACGAGTTAAATAGAGTTGTAAAAATAGGCAAAATCTAAAAATCACCCTATAGCTCCGAAATGGACTGTAATAGCCATGAACTATTTTTGCTTTCTTTTCCAGTTTGTTTTCTCAAAAATGAGATTAAGAGTCGTATATTAGAATTTTGATATTTCTTGCGGTTTTCGAGAGAGCCTGTTAAAACCATCAAAAATAAAACACCTTATACAAATATCACTTATAATGATAAAAAAATATTGTGCTTCCGGTAATTCCGGATCATTAGGCATTTTTTTTGTTTAAGGTTAATTTTGGCTTTGGTAATGGAACTAAAAAGTATGTTATTTTATTTAACATTATTACCAGCAAATGCATGTAAAAAATGAAATTTTAAGATAATAATTGAATACTTTGGGGCAAAAACCGGATAAGTCCTTATTATATAAATACAATATAGAAAACTGTAGAGCATATAAACTATAATTATTATAAACAAAATTTTGTTGTTTTTCTTGTATTTACAGTTCTTATAGAATCTACTATTTAATTAATTAGAAGTATTTTTAAAGGAGGAAATTTTTAAAAATTTGGACTTGTTAGAGTTTTGCCCCAAATGAGTCACAAAAGTTATCAAAGTTTTTATTTAAAATACACACATTTAAATGGTTATCGCATAAAAAAAAGGTCCGAGTCATAGGCGGGTTCTTCTGAATTTCCGATATTTTTGAGATTTCACCATCTTCGTCTAAAGTATTTCAGCTTTTGAAGAATATTTCTGTACTAAAACTCGAGCATATTTTACTTTATTTTTTCCTGTTGTACATCTGTATTTGGTAATGAGAAAATGCTCTCAGTTTTTAGTAGAAAATTAGCTATATGCTGATAAAACCGTCGACTGATGAAACTTATTAAAGCTATAAATAGGGACTTAAAATGTTCGGAAAGACCGTAATAATATACTGGGCAATATCAACAGACAATTTTTTTTGGATTTCAATAAATTAAACCATTAGACTACACACTCAACTGAAAGTTTGCAGCCCATGTTTTCCCGCGTGGTGTATCCATCCACGCTTTAGATAATTTAAACGTTTAGTGCAAAAATCGCACCATTCGGACTTGTCCGCTTTTGTTCCAAATTATGTCTTTGACTATGTCTAAAAAACTCGTAGTAACGTTAATATGTTTTGGACTTGTCCGGTTTTTGCAGCAAAATATATCGTCATCTATGTTCAAAATTCTGAAAGCGACTTTAATATGCTTTGGATCTGTACGATTTTTGCACCAATGTATGGGCCTTTTTTTATAGAATACGACTAAATGCAAATGTCATTTTTGCCCAAAAATGGACTAGTCTGGTTTTTGCGCCAAAGTTTTCAATTTTGTATCTATTTAACATTTGGTTTATTTAAAAGGTCGCTTGCTCCTGTTAAAAAATAATTAGAATTAGGTTTTTAAAGTGTAACAAGCCATAGGGGTAACCTAAGGCTTGTTACAAAAGGTATAAAGACAAAAAGTATTTTGTCTTATCTTTATTAACAGACTTAAAAATAGCTGCCCTTTTTATACCTAAAATAATCCAAGAAAACTTTTCAGAAGTTTCTTTTCTTTATCCTAATAGACCCAACTTAATCAAGAGAAAGTCGTTTTTGTAGTCGTTCTTTTTACTACTACTGCTCACGTGGCTGGATGGCTGAAGGGAAAAAATTGCCCCTGGCAAATTTTCTGACATTGTCTCTACTTGATTAGATCCCTTAATTGTAATTGAGTAACAGGGAGTGAGAAAAAGCGTCTTCTTGTTTTTATATTAAGAAAAAAACGAAAATATTTTTAAAGTAATTAAAAAAATGTATTGTCTTTTCTGTGATAAATGTTAATTGTTTTTTGTGTAGTAAGTGTAAGTATAAAGTAGGTTTCTTTACTTTAGGAACAAATTGTTAGTTAAAACTTAATTAAAATTACTTCCAAGTCCTGCATAAACCGTTCCAACTGGAGCGTGAGTTTTTTTATGTTTAGTACAGGGATCTCAAAAACCGCAGCTACAGAGATTTTAAAAACCGAAAAAACATCTAGTTTTCGAGCTTAGTTTAAATCACTTTTCATTTTATCTAAAAAAATCTTACTACATATTTTTAAAAAACTGTTTTTTTAAGAGTTTAGTAGCTCGGTTAATATTCGTAATAGAAAAAGTAAATGGAGAACTTGTAGATAATTACGTTCTTAATAAAGAGGTATTATTCGATATTTAATAAAGTAGTCCGTTTTTGAGCTGACATAAACTTGCCTTGTTTTTGAATGGAAAGCATAGTTGGATATGCCATTAAAAAACCTTTTATGAGCTTTCTATTAACGATGTGTATCAAGATATTCTTAAAATGAAAAAATAACTTAGTTTCGGAGATAATTCGTTTTCATCTCATTAGCCCCTAACAGTTAATTTATATTCTAGACAATGACATGTTCGTTTTTCTCATTTACTGCCATAGTCAATGGTATAAAGTCTTTATGATTAGCCTTTTAAATTAAATATAGCAGATATTATTATTTTGGCAAGTTACAACAAAAAAATCAAAATATTTTAATAAAAATAATTATTAAGACTTTGGAAAATTTTACCACTGTGGGCTATAACCATCTCTTTAAAACTATTGTAATTTTTTGGATATAACGCCCTTACCTTTTAATAATAATTTATTATTTTTTTAACTGAATTTAGTCCCACCACCACACAAAAGTTAAAATATACTTTGTTAGGGCTACCAAGAGAAAAAGTACTTTTAACCAAACCAGTATAATTGTTTCTACAGTCCACTGGTAAAAACGAAAATAAAATGTTATTTTGTCCAAAACTACGATTTTTTTCATTTAATGTATAGGTGCAGAAAATAAAGCAATTCACCATGCAATTCTTTGGTCCGTCATGGATTGACTTAAAAACTTTAACTGAAGATAGGAAATAGCCCAAGGAACAAAATCTATATCGAACTAAAGGGCGCCAAAACCATGTGGGTGGAAATTTCTAATTTTATTTTAACACAGAAATCGATTAAAATGGTAATTTTTAAGCAAATAATCTTTTATACAGTTTTTTAGTTAAATTAATATTTTTAAAGTTATTCGCGATTTAAACTAAAATTTTTTGAAGATATGTTCTGTTTTGGTTCGGCGGATTTATTTAATTGAAAACATATTTGACATTTAATGTTAAAGATTTTTCAGAATGTCCTAAAAAAGCTAAAAAATTCAAATTTTAATTTTAAAACCTAAATAATAGTTAATTTATATATTTTTATTTTTATTCAGTTTATCTTGACAACAGACTTGCCACCGAAACTTCGATTTTTAGTTCTCCATGTATTTGCTTTAATTTTGTTTTTGGGTTTTTTGGTAGTTTTAATTTATTTTTTTAGCGTGTACCCAAATAACTACCAACAATTAACAATTTTTTGACAAAAAATCGACATTTTTAATGTTTTTTTGCGAATAACTAAAAAATTATGCATTTTATATAAAAAAATGGTTAAAGCAAAATTATTTTCTTATAATTTTTCTACAACCAATACGAACTAATATACGGCGTGTTAATATTTAGCTCCTTTCCTCAAATGCAGAATTTGAGAGATTCTAAGGCAAATAACGGAAAAATGGTTTATTTTTAAGGAAAACTCAAAACATTCCTTTTTAAAGTAAATAATTAAGCCTTCTTTTAAAAAAGAAGTTAAGCATGAAAATTAAGTGACTTATAATAAAATTAAGGTCAGTACTTAATTTTTTTATGAAAAAATCAATGATAACAACCTTTTAACTACCTGCCCAATTGAAATTGACCTTTACCCTTCTGCAATTTTCTTTATACATTTATTGGTAATGCGTACAAGTAGGTTAACCAATTTAAAATGCCGAATTTAAGAAAAATAGCGGTTAAAAGTAAAGTACGATTTTTCGCAATTTCCCTTTTTTTTTTAAAAAACTCTAACATTTCTTTGTGCATAGATTTTTCGTACAGTAAATATTTGGCGAGATATAGCCGTTTAAAACCGCTATTTACCAATGACCATCACCGTTTTCAAGCCCCTTAAACTTACCCCATTTAAAAATTAGGAGATCTTTAATAATTTAAATTACAAAGCATCCTAACATTCAAAAAACCTTACAAAATCGTTTAAAAATCAACTTTTTATCATTATAACAGACGATTTTACAACGTGCAGAAATTATTAAAAATTTAATTTTAAAAATTACATTATTAAAATTTATCACCAGAATGCGAGTTATTTCGAAAAATGGTAATGCAAACTGGCCGCCCAGGTCATGCGATCTCTCACCCTTGGATTATTTTCTGTGAGGCTCCCTTAAATCTGAGGTCTACGAGAATACGCCACTAACGATTCGTGACCTCAAGCAGAACATTTTGTACATCATTACAAATTTACCGCGTGATATGACAGAAAAGGTAATTAGAAATTGGGCCACAAGAACCCATCCAACTGAACAAAGTAGAAGAGGATATTTAAAGTTCTGACGCTCTTATTGGTAAACCCTTTATTTAAAATACAGGAATAAAGAGAATTGCAAAAGGGTAAAGGTCAATTTTAATTAGAGGGGTGGTTAGGGAGTTGCTTTCATTGATTTTTTGTATAAAAAGTTAAATACTGACCATATTTTTAAACGCCGTATCTTGGTTTGTATTAGCCGTAGAAAAATTATAACCAAATAATTTTGTTTGTTTCTTTTAAAAGCTACAATTTTGCTTTCCAGAGTTTTTTTAATAAAATGTACTATTTTCGAGTAATTAAAAAAAAAACATAAAAACGTTGAATATTTGGTAAAAAATTATTACTTTCAATTGCAAATAACTTGAAAATAAAAATATTTAAAATTTCCAGTAAATCCAAAGAATTGCGAAGTTTTTCCTTTTTTTTTAGCTTTATTCACTATACAGGGTGTTTCCTAACTAAGGTACGAAACTGAAGGAAATGCTTTTCTATGTCTTTTTCTAAAAAAGTTCCTATAAACATATGTCCGGACTTTCATTCTGAGATAGAGAGCGTTAAAGTTTTCAAAAAAGGTCGATGTTATGTTTATAATAAAAGGTATATTCCAGTACGCTGTACTGGAATATACCTTTTATTATAAAGATTATTATTAATTTTTTTATATTTCATAATAATAAGCAAGATAAAGGAGTTTTTTTCAAAAATCGTTTGTTTTTAATATCCAGTGAGCCGCGATGTTTTTAAATAAAATAAAATGTAATATAAACTACGCTTAAAAAACTACAATTCTTTTATCATTTAAGCATCTTCCTAGCTGCAGTAGTTTCTAATATCCGTGTACAAAACATAAGAAACTCACCCTGTAAATGTTTTCTAAAATATAATAATATGTGTTGGCCGTAAAAACAGGCCATTGATATGTAAAATACATTCCAAAAGTGATACAGGGATGTGACATCTCCAAATTTATTCCCTCATGCATTCTTATGAGGCATAATTTATAATATAAGGGTGGAAAAAATGACGAGTTTGTCATAAATAATCGCAGTGGGGCTAGACCGGAGGTGTTTGTGATTTCTTGTTAAAGTAAAAGTAAAAGATTTTAGATTTATTTCCTTATAACTTGAATATATTGGACATGATACAGGTTTTGAGACCCGGAATTAATAAACTGGAAAGAATATTAAAGCTATAGAAGCTATTAATTGTCAAGAAAATATAATTTTTCCCACGACCACATGTGAAAATAGCAAATAGTACACTGTTTTTATGAATAGAGAATGCCTTATTTTACATTAGTGTTATCATATTGTTATTTAAAAGTTATCAGGCTGTTAACTGGATTTATATTAAAAACTATGCAATATTTTTAGGTGAGTACCTTTCTAAATTCTAAAATAATGGAAGTTATACAAAGATACTAGGTGGGTGTTTTTTGATATAAAAAATATTTTTGAACAGTATAACATACCGCTTGCAAACTTTTCAATTGTTTTCCTATTTTTTATGTAAAGACAAGTAATTTATCTTTTTGGTAAATATTTTGTGGTCGTGGAAAAAATACTGTACATTATTTGTGAGAAAATGACTTTTTATACTCGCAGGTTTGTCGCACTCGGCTGACGACTCGTGCAACAATATACCCACTCGTGTAAAACTAGTCATTTTCCACACTTGGAGTGTAATATACAATGTATTTTATTATTTTAAATTTCGTTAGTAAAAAGCAGTACTGATAAATTAGATTTTTTCTATACCTTGTTTAAAGTTGTACTAGTTTTATTTTAGAATATAATCTCATACATTAATTTTTAATTAAATGGCCTTTACTTATTCTTTCTTGAAACGTAAATTGCTATATTTAAGTTGTAATAAAACACAGGGAAAGTCCATTTTTAAATTTATAGTCATTACACCGTTTTAAGTAACCGAAGATATAAATTTCATAATAAAATTTTTTAAATTCATTTCTTTGATTATAATGTAAGAAATCTTAAGTCTGTTAACTTTGTGCACGTTTCTTTTTCCTAATTATTTTTTTTGTGTGTGGTTAGTGAATGCGTTAATTTGTCTTTACAATAATTTTAATTGTAAAAAACATGCTATGATCGATCAAACTGTGTAATCTGCCACTCATAAAAACTTCTTAGACGATCTCCTTAAAGAAATGATGATTCGGGTCTTTACTAAAATATATAGTTTCTAAGTTAGATATTTTCACATTGAATATTGAAAAAGAGAGTTTTAAACAGTATAATGATAAAAATTTGAAAGATTTTATTGTAGGCTTAAAAATATTGGAATTAGAGTTTATGAATTCATGTTCTTGAATATTTGGGTTTTATATGTTAAATACGTTAAAATTGTTGTACACACACATTTAATAAAATAATTAGTATGTTTCTTTGTATTTGGTCCAGTTAAATGTCAAATATTTCTCCATGAATTAATTAAAATTACTGTCCAAGTCTAATAACTAATAAGTAATGGTTTAAAGTCATTTGAAACTCAAAGCTCCGGTCGTTTCTCTTTGGCAGGTTGAAACTATACTTTGCTTAACCACCGGGTACACTGATATTTACTGAAAATTTATGACAAAACTTCCTTAATATGGTAAGTTATAGTTGGAATTGTTTAATATTTTCCTTAAGTTGCATAGATTTAAAGACTGACTGGACTTTTCAAAGTTTTAGCATTTATTTTAAATTAAAAATTTCACGAAATCTTCACAAACGTTCTATAAGTAACTTGCTTAAGACGTAAGTACTGTAAGCTGTTAATTTACTAGGTTGCTTTTCTAAACTAAAATGTCTCGTACTCTAGTGTATTGTGATAAGTATAATTTAAAATAATATTGTGTATACCACATAATTATAAATTGTAACTGACCATATAAAAATCTATTTATGTCCCAATCCCAAATTAACAACTTTAAATAAATGAATTTAATCATGTTGTAATATAGACTTTGGTTAAACGTGCACAGATATTGAAAAACCATTACATTTTGGCTAAATCACAAAATGTCAATTGATAAAAAGTTTTTTGAATTTTTAAATAAAAATATTGGTTTTTATACACATATTATTAGGTGCAGTACTATAAAAATTTGCTTTTTTATTTTCAGTAAATTTTTGTATATTAAAGTAGGAAATGTATAATAAATTTTAAATTATTCAAAACTAAGAGCTTTAGTTTTTGTAGTCATAAATTATTAAAAGAGAATGTAATTAAAGCTTTTTAGTATTGTTATATTATTGTTAAATTATCATGTTGCTTTTTTAAACTTAAAGTTTTCGTAATTCAGTATATCAGTAATATTTAATATAACTGTTGTAACTGACCAAAGAGAAATCGATTTTGTATATTGTCTGTATTAAGTAATAAATTTAATGAAAGAAACACAATATACATTTTTAATCAGAATGCAGTATAAACTTTAGTAAATTGTTGACAGCTATGGGGGAAACGTCATATTTTGACTACCTTAAAAATTTGAATTCACAAAATGTTTTTTTGTTTTTGTTTTTAGAAAATAGCAGTTTTCTTTAACACACTATTGGGTTTTGTTTTGACTATGAAAATTTCTTTTATATTTAATAAAAATATACTAAATAAAATCATATACTGGTTCAGCTAAGTAAAAACGTATTTTGGCTAGTATAGCAACAACAAAGTGGGACCGATGCAATGCCCTGATAATACAAAAAGCGGTACTGTAATATTATTTTACATAAACCACACCATTACACTTATTATACATTTAAGTTGTTATAAAAAAAATATTTTTTTGCATTTTTCTCAACTTATCAACGCACTATACGATGTTTCACCTTGTTTTCATGCCGAAAACATTTTATTTAATATCTACCTGTAGGTATTCTACATGCGTTAGACCGTCTCTTTTTACAAATTTCCATACATTTATTCAAAACTATTTCAAACCACAATATTTGGTTTTGAAGGGGACGCAGTCAAAAAATTATTAGTGTTTTTTTATTGTTTTCTTTCTTAGAGAAACTACAAAATATTAAATAATTTCATAATTTGGTAAATGCTAAAATGTGTGTTTCCTAATTGTGGTAAAAAAATTAAAGGGTGTAATTCTCAGCCAACTTTATGAAAAAAGTTCATATAAACATAGGTCCGAAAATGCTTGGTTCTAAGATATAGGGTGTTAAACTTAAAAAGAAAATCGGGTTTTTAATAATATCCTAAATATGCCTTATCCGACTTTAATAAAATTTGGCTGTGGTATTTGTTAAAACAAGAAGTTAATTTAGTCCTAAACTAATTTTAATTAGTGAGACCAGTGGGCGCGTGGAACGCATCTTAGCTAATATTATTGACAAAAAGATACTGACTTTTTTGCAACTTTAATATTTATTTCGTATGAAACATCTAAAAATACAATTTTTTTGTGTGTTGATATTTTTACGTAGCCTGCTTAGTTTTCCAGAAAAAAAAATTCCACCAAACTGCATATTTCTGTACCATAGAAAGGCATTTTTTCTTTTAAAAATTTATAGAAACAACAAATACATAATTAAATAACGTTTATATCTAGTTTTTCAAATTTAAGTAAAAAAGTGTTTAATTGTTTTTAAAAAGTTTTAATACCCTAAATCTTAGGAACAAAAAAAGAGGACTCTTTTTAGAAAAGTGGCTCAAAATATGCCTTTAAATTTTCCTAACGCAATTATATATATATATACATATATATTTATATATATTATAGTAAACTATATTTATGGGACAAGGGCAACTGTAATTTTCATTACCAATCATCATTTAATTAAACCTGCTTAAAATTTAAAACATATTAGTTAATTAAAGTGTACTGCGGGACTAAAAGAACATTGGTCGACTTTAACTTCTATACTTAGTGAAACATAAAACTTTTAGTCCAGTTTATAATGATAAGTTAAAACTGATCATTTGGTTAATTACTAACGGAACACAATAATGTATTTTATAGACTTTTTCAATAAAAAAACATTAGCAAATATTATGCAACCGATGTACTAATAATATTTAGTTAAAATTTTTATTTAAAAGTTGGGTAATAAATGATTGTGCTTTTTTTTATTTTTAAACCACTTTATATTAATATACACATTTTACATTTTTAAATGTATGTAGTAAGCCACTATTAATGCCCCATTAACTAATACTTTGTGTACAACATAATATTTTATTGTTATACATATACTGGTTAAGCAGGTAGGTATTGGGATATCGTCGAATAAAGCAACAAAAAAGGACGTATGTGACTAATCCAATCAGATGTGTTTACATGCAAGTATTCACGTTAGATTGTCTCTTTTCTTTACAATGCCTATGTGATATGTTATTTAGCTCATTCTGTATATATTTTTTCAGGTAAATGCTGCCTGTAAAAAGGATAAAACACAAAATCACATTTTATAGTAAGTATGATTGTAGTATAGTTAAATAAAACCAATAATATAAGGCATATACAAAAAACATTTTGTCACTATGTCTCGAATAATAGAAAAGATAAACAGCAATCAATTGAAAAACAAGTACTACATTTATGTTATTCCGTAAAAATAAATTATTCCATAAGCTTTTTACTTACAAAAAATGTTTGTTATTGGTTAAAAAAGTATGCAGAGTGTTCTGCCGTTTTATGTAATATTTGCGTATGCTTTTCAATTCGTATGTTTACATACGAATAAATACATCGAATTTTTTCCCCCAGTGTGTGTGGTTTGTGTTGCCAAATGTTGCCAAATACACGAATAATGTTTAAATTTCACTTTATTACCAGAATATTGTTTTTTTTAATCACTTAATATAACATAAAAACACTTAGAAAAAGTATTTCTAAGAGATCAATACTACGTTAAAATTAGTTTATTTAAATATAAGAGATAACGAATTTGAGTGTAGAATTTGTATTTGAATAAGAAAAGTTTTACTTCGTTGAAAGAAAATTGAAATTATTGGCAAAAGTATTAAAATCGCGATTAGAATATTTAAAAGCGACCTTGCGTGAGAGATGCGTCGTCTAAAAATCATAGAGAGCGACTGACCATCTTTAGGGGTACCGAATTAGTCCTCCTTTTGTGCGCTAAAGAAAAGAGCATGTGACTTACCAGACAATTGATGCGTTTTCCATCGGACAGCGACAAACTTGCTCCCGCGGCATTGGCTCTGCGCATCACTCATCTTTTTAAAGAATGATTTGGTAGGATGTGAATAAACCAAATTTGGAGATCGGAAATTAATAAATTACATTTCTGAGAACTTTAAATATTTTTACAGGCGACGGATTAGAAAAAAACAGGGATTAATTCTTAGGATAGAAAATAAATGTGTTTTGTTCAAAAAGAAAACTATTTTATTAGTTTATTTGAATAAAATTATATTCGTTCTCGATCATTATTAAAATATAAACAGAAAACATTTTGTTGCTGTCTCTAAATAACAAAGAGGGACAATTAATTAAAAACAATAATATCGCTAGTTTTGATATTCCCTTATAATTAATTGCATTAGCTTTCCTCTACTAATTTTTTTTATTTGTTGTTTTCTTTGTACTAATATGTTATTTGGGTTTGCTTTCAAATTTCAATGTTTATATCTACATATCGAATTTTCTGTGTGTGGTTTGTGTTATATGAATAATTAGATAGATAAGGTTATGTTTTATGGGTAAATTGTAGGATTGGGATTTGGCATAAAGACATTTAAACATTATTAGATTCTCGAGATTTAATTTGTAAGGGATTATCTGAAGCTATAAATATACAAATGTTACTTTTTTATATCTTTTAAACTGTAATTTTTTAGTTACATGGTTAAAATTTGTCTCATCAGTATTAAAACTGTATGTATTTTTCAAAAGTAAATTATAATGTCATAGCATAATTTAAATACCAAAAATTAAAACAAAATTCTAAATAACTACTATTTTCTCGATTTTAATTTGGAACCACCTTTTTGTTTCCTTAATATTTTCTCCGAAATAATTTAAACTTGAACTTATTGCTTAACATTTTAAAAATTAATTTTTTCTATATTTCCATAAGACAGGTAGCTTCTTTTTTTGTTTAAAAATATAATATATCTAAAAGACATTTTTAATATTTTTTTAATATAATTTGTAGTAGGTAAATTACCTTAAGGAAACCTTATTACAAAAAACAAATTGCTATGGCTGGACATTTATCTGTGTGAACAATTTTCAGAGACTAAGGCAAAATTTAAATTAAACTTAATTTGAAATCAAAACTGCTTTGCTAATTTACGAGACTGTGTCAATTTTCATATCTACTGTGTATTTTGTAAAAAAAAGGTTCTCACATTAAAAAATAATAATTAAAGCTTTCTTACATTATTTATTAAGACATGCAATATAATATAACTTGCATCTGTAGCTATTATAAATATGGATATGTATACACAAAACTAAAACAGCATATTAAGTTTTAGAAATTAAAATAAAAATAAAGATCACTAAAAAAACGTAACTTCAAACGAGAATAACCTAGTACAAGCGATAAAGCATAAGATTTCTAGTTTTGAGTTTAATTCTTAATAACTAAAATTTTTAACACTCTTTTTATTTTAAAATATCAATTCCATTTAAAACTTTAAGCGTAAAAAAGTTTTTAGATGTTGTAAAATAATAGAATCAGTAGCTGTAGAATTAGGGATGTTTTTTAATCACACACATTTAAATAAATGAAAGTAACATTCTTCTAAAATCAAAAATAAAATAAATACCATAGAAATATTAAACTAACTTTAACTAACTGAGGTTTAGTTCGTATATGAAAAGTAAGTTTAAAATCAGCTATCGAAGGTAGAGTTGTACGTAAATTCTACAAATTATATAGGGTGTTCGTGTCGTCGAATTTTTGAAGGTTTGAATTACCTAGAATACCCTGGGTATTCTAGGTAATTCTCTCATACAAATAAAAAATAATATTATTAAAGGGCTAATTTTAAAATAACATAATAACATTTATTGAGTCCACTAGCATTTCCAGCAGCATCTAGACATATCTTTTAAACGAAAAAGGGTAAAAAATGATTTAGATTAGATTTGGATATATTTTTTTAGATTAGGTAATTAAAAATGTAGCTTTTTTAATTTTTTCGAATCTTGTTTAGTTTAAAAGAAAACAATATGTGTATAAGAGCAATATTGGTAATTTTTTATTTTAAAAAATAAGTTAAATCCTTTTTTATAAACTTT
>JACEGR010006763.1:0-57161 GCA_014170235.1 Listronotus bonariensis | reverse complement strand
CAAGTGTTCTAATATAAATTAGATATATTTCTTACAAATTTTATGATACCCTGTATATTATTAAAAAAATTAAATAACTTATTTTCTGACAATTCTTAAGTTTAATCATTAAACATTCTTTCAAATTTAGATTAGTTTAATAAATTGTACTGTATATTTTATTATAAATAATATTTGTATGATGGTAGATAACATTATAAAAAATGTATTCAAAAATATTTATTTGAAAACCACTATAAACATTTGAATAATAAATTAGTTGATTCCATTTGATATCATCCATTATTTAGTAACTACGCACTGGGCATGTCTAATAGCTCGTGTAATGGATAATTTGGTAAAAGCAAACAATGTTTGTTTAATGGATATTATAAGCTTTAATTATAGAATGGGTTCAAATTCGGATATGTCATGGTATGAAATGCATTTATTTATTAGTTATTCGATCAAAAGCTGAACACAAGTGACAAAGGGAATTTTAGTTTTAATTAGGTTTGTTAATATAGAATGGGCCAAAAAGTCTAGCAAGTCTTTTTTTTTTTTTTAATATCTTTGGACAAACCACGAAGGCTAAAAGCCTAAATACTAACGTACCGTGGGTGTCTTAAGCGAAGGTAAGAGGGAGTTTGTTGACACGAGACTTAAACACTTGAAGATTTGGGGGGCAAGGAAAGACCTCCGCGGGCAGCAAGTTCCACAACCTAGAAACTCTAGGGATAAAAGAACGAACAAAGTGGGAAGTTCGGGGCCTGTCCAGTTGGACCGTATAGGGATGCATACGCGCGGAACCACGAGTTTCTCTGTTGGGAACCGTAGGTGGAGGAACTATACTGGACAGTTCTTCAGAGCAGAAGCCATGGAAGTACCTATAAAAAAGCGATAAATCCCCCACAGCCCGACGATGTGCAAGAGAGGAAGCCTTTCTGTAAGTGAAGGATCATTAATAAGACGAATAGCTCTTCTTTGAATAGAATCAAGAATGCTTAGGGTTGTGGGGGACGCCATGCCCCAGATATGAGAACAATATTCCAAGGAAGGTCGGATTTGGGACACATATAAAGTGTATAAATTAGAAGGGGAAAAATACTTTTTGGCTCGAAAGAGAATCCAAGCTTTTTGAAGCTGCCGTGGCTATAGATACAATGTGATTATGCCAGTTAAGGTTACTTTCAAATGTGACGCCCACAAGATTAAAGGTGTCTTTGCTCTGTAAAACTTGGCCGCTCATAAGTAGAGGATGAGTATTTGATGACTCTTTTCGCGACAAGGAACATGATTGTGTTTTGGATGCATTAAAATGGACGAGATTTTTAGCGCCCCAATCCAATATTAAATTAAGATCCTGCGAAAGAGATATCTGCATCGCTCTGCGTTTGTTTTCCAAGTCAGGTTTGGTAATGGGTTTAGGAACCTGAAAACTGGAGTGAAGGGTACTATCGTCGGCGAAACTATGAATGGAATTAGTTGTGGACGAGAGAAGGTCGTTGATGTGAAGAAGAAACAATGTTGGTGCCAGAACTGAGCCCTGAGGGACTCCAGCATTTATTTGGTGAAAGCTTAAAGAATGGCCGTCCACAATAACTGATATACGACGATCAGATAGATAACTAGAGAGCCAAGTACAGAGTTTAGTTGAAAGACCATAGGAGGGAAGTTTATTTAGGTGCGGCATGCCAGACCTGGTCAAAAGCTTTGACTCACCTAGAAACTCAAGAGACTTATTCCAGCAGTGTGATACGAAGGAAAGAAGATCTGCTGTAGATCTTTTGTGGCGAAATCCATACTGCCTGTCATGCAAAATTTTGTGTTTTTCTAAGTACTTAAGAATTTGTGAATTAATTAGTTTTTCCATTACTTTGCAAAGAACTGAGAGAATTGAAATTGGTCTATAGTTAGATGGAAGAGATTTAGATCCTTTCTTGGGAATAGGCTGAACACGTGCAGCTTTCCAGCTTTCCGGAAAGATACCCGTATTGTAAGAAATTCGAAAGAGCCGAGTTAAGATTGGTGCAAGTTCTGGAGCACATTTTTTTAAAACGATTGCTGGTATGCCATCCAGCCCAGACGATTTCTTGGTGTTAAGGGAAGAAAGGATACGCTTAATGTGTTTTACCTTAAAAATAATATCGGGCATTTTATGAGGAACTGGGGTAACCGCTGGAATTGGATGATTTACGGGAGGGTCAAGGGTTGAATAGGCAGCAAATTGTTTAGCAAATAATTCTGCCTTTCCTTTAGCGGTAGAAACAATTTCATCTTCCAAAGCTAGTGGCGGAAAAGAACTGGTACAAAAATTCCTACTTATGTTTTTCGCAAAGGACCAGAAAGATTTGCTGCCATTTGAGCAAGAAAGAACTTTGTTTTTAATACGATTGTCGAAGGAGTCTTTGGCTTCAGAAATTATTTGATTGTAGTAGTTTCTTGCTTCAATGCTGGCTTGTCGGTTTTCTGGACTAGAATCCTGTAGAAACTTTTTGTGAGCATGAACTTTTAAAATTCTAGCTTTATCACAAGATTTGGAAAACCAGAGTTTGTTATTGGATTGTTTGGGGTGTGTGGAATATAGGTTTCAATGCCCAATTGAATTGAGTTCGTCAGTTGATTGCAAATTTCAGAAGGATCACCAGAAGAGAAGCAGATGGAATTCCAGGGGTAAGTGGCGAAGAAGTCCCTCAGGCCATCCCAGTCGGCTGAGTTGTAGTGCCATACGGTGCGTGGTGGCATGTATTCATTTACCTCGGGATGTGCAGGGTAAGATATAGTAACTAAGCCATGATCTGAGCGACCTAGGGGAGCTGTGACAGATGTTTGATAGAGTTCGGGGTTGGTAGTAAGAAAGAGATCAAGGGGATTTGAACTATGATTTGGGACTCTAGAAAAGTAGGTGGGTTCCATAATAAGGTTGGTAAGAGAGTTACTGACTGCGAAGATTTCGGCTGCTCTGCCTTGGGGGTCAGTTTTGAAGAGCCCAGCCAATCCTTATTATGGACATTGAAGTCGCCAAGCATGATTATTTCAGCCGATGGAAACTGAGAAATTATGCTATCGATCTTTGTTGAAAGAAAGTCAGAGAATTCGATATAGTCTGTCATTTTCTTTAAAAGTGTAGTTGATTAGGATGCATATTTTAAATGTTTCAGATTTTGTGGCACATTCGATTAATACGGAACTTTGCTTTTTTAAATGAAACTGCACAGAAATTTACATCCGGCAATAGAGAACTTCAATAATTCAAATGAAAACCAATAATAATTCTTTAATTTTAAACTAACCACTTATTTTTACATCTTTTTTGGTAATTATATTATATCTTTAAAACTGGTAGGTTTAAAGATGTTAATAGTGAAGCTGCCTTAAAAATAGCGAAGAACAATAATTTATGTAACAAGTGCATAAAGTGATACTTTTTTAACAAATGGGAAGTTTGACAGCACGAGCCGTTAGGCGAGTGCGGCAATCCCATAAGTAAAAAATAGACATTTTATGCATGTGTTACATACTATATTTTTCCACGACCATATAAAAATTTCCCAAAATACCATTTTATACATGTTTTAATATTACCCAAACCTATTAATTCTAATTTTTTCAGCACAGCCATTATATTCCAACAAAACATCATAGCCCTTGTTTTTTTAAGAGACAATTATCCCCTTACCAACCAGTTATTATTTAATTTTAGAAAATCGTATGTACTTACGTAGAAATAATATTAAAACAGTATAAATCCATTTTCAATTTCTTAGTCACACAAATTTATAATTAATATTAATAATTTCTATTTAATTTATTTGCAAACTGTCAAATTTTACAACTAGTGACACATGAACTAAAAGAAAAATATTGAGAAAGTCAAAGGTAACATGACCGTTTGGTTCAGTTGATGTCGCGTTTACTTTTATATTGCATACATTTATATTTTAGTTTGTTGTTGTTGGTAATGAAACGAATCACTAATTTAAAGTGTAAAAAAGTTTTGAAGTGTTGAAAACATCCTGCCCTTCGTTGCTATCCACCACGACTCTCTCCCCAGACCGGTTTCGCCTGCCTTACAGGAACTCATCAGTGAGGCTGTATCGAGTCGTGGTGAATAGCATAGAAAACCAGCGTCTACTTATTAGACAAGTTTTATTGTCTAGCGGTAGGATATTAAATCCTGCCGTTGATGCCCTACTGAAATCGCATTCAGTAAATACGAGCATCAATTGTAGCGGGGTGGCTATGGATGTTAAAGCATAAGGAAAAAATCCCTACTCTCTTAGTTTATTATACAAAGTATTTTACTTCCCTTTAAAGACAGTTAAAAGAAAACATCCTGCCTTTCGTTGCTATCCACCACGACTCTCTCCCCAGACCGGTTTCGCCTGCCTTACAGGAACTCATCAGTGAAGCTGTATCGAGTCGTGGTGAATAGCATAGAAATCCAGCGTCTACTTATTAGACAAGTTTCATTGTCCAGCGGTAAGATATTAAATCCTGCCGTTGATGCCCTACTAAAATCACATGCAGTAAAATTTTATAATAAGCCAAGACAGTAGGGAATTTTTCCTTATGCCTTAACATACATAGCCACCCCGCTACAATTGATGCTCGTATTTCCTGAATGAATATATATATATATATATATATATATATATATATATATATATATATATATATATATATATATATATTTTTAACGTTTTACTATGACTAATTTAAAAATTACTAAGTCTAGAGATAGGTTTTAATTAATAATAAAAAAGATTAAGAAAAGAGTGTTAGGTTTAAATTTAGGGCTAAGGAATTTATGGACAAACCCCGAACTTCTCACGTTGTTCGTTCTTTTATCCCTATAGTTTCTAGAGTGTGAAACCTGCTGCCCGCTAAGGTCTTTCCTTCCCCCAAATCTTCAATTATTTAAGTCCCGTGTCAACAAACTCCCTCTTACCTCGCTTAAGACACCCACGTACTTTAGTATTTAGGCTTTTAGCCTTCGTGGTTTGTCCAAAGATAAAAAAAAGAAAATTTAATTTAAATAATTAAAATTCTGTACTGCCGAAAGTCAATTTCTGTGGCACTTTCAGTAGAACCTGCAAATGTATTTTTAAAGTAGTAAAATATCAGGTTGTAAATGCTGTATATTCTTTCTCGTACCTGTGCTTCTACTTGGACGGCAACAAATCTAAATTTGCTATTTCGGCTGCTTTAGCTTTGGAATGGATTCAGATAATTTCTCGTCAAGAGACTCCATGGAAAACGTTTTTATTCAAAATCGACGATACTGATCAGAATATACTAAAGACACTTTTAATTATCGATGACTTTTAATGACTTTGATCTTTTATAATATGGACACCGGCAACTGTCAAAACAAAAAATCTGGCAAGCAAATTTAATATATACCAGGATTTTTAAAGCAATGTTTTTAAAACAATAATAATTTTAGTGAATATTTCGTTGATTTTACACCTAATTTGTACAAATAAAAGAATACTATGCCAATAATAAAATTATGCCAAGTCAAACTTCAGAATTAAAAACATTTTAAGTACCTGTTTAAGTGGGTAATTTGCAAGTGTTTACTTTTCCGCACTAGTGCGAAAAGTGATAATTTTCCGCACTTGTGCGAAAAAATTATACTTTTGAAACTAAATTGCGTGCGGAAAAGTGGTACATTCCACACGCTAGTAGAAAAAAATATTTTAACAAACCTAAACTTTTTATACATTCTTAATAGCTATTCTGCTCTTGGAATAATATAATAGAAATTAGGATTACTTTAAAAGAAATAAAATATTAATTATCGCGCCTTAAAAATGCAATTAACTTTTAATAAAATAATGTGAAAAAGATTTTACCAGAAATTACTGAATTTGACATTACTTTTGTAAAATTAATTGACTGGTAAAAGATACACCCTAGGATTCATACCCACACACAAATGAAAGTGTTCAGTCATATAATAAGTTTTTCTATAGTTTGTTTGTTTTCTGGAAATATATATTTAAACAAAATATTATTTGGCTTTTCTTTAAAATAAAGATATTTAATAAATATTTTAAGAAACCTTTTATTCATTATTAATTTCTGTTCTTGCAATAATATAATAAAAATTAAGATTACTTAAAAATAGTTATTTATTAGATAAGTGAGTTATATTACATATAAGTCACGCAAGAAAAGTTTAACTCTCGAGCCCGAAGGGCGAGAGAGGTAATTTTCTTAAGTGACTTATATGTAATAACTCACGTGTCTAATACAAAAGTTTATCCAACACTTTCGTATAAATCGTTTTTAATATCGAAAATAATTTGAAAACGTCATCCATTATTTGTTACTTGTCATTGTCAACACCAGCAACAAAATTTTGTATTGTCTATAATTCACTAGTGAGCTAAAGGGTACTTTAGCTCACTAGTGACTTTATAATACACTTTGTATCCTCAAAATCAGATCAATTATGTAGATATTTATATGTAAGTGTTGGATAAATATTTTATAACACTTACATATAATATCTACATAATTGATCAGATTTTGAGGATACAAAGTGTACTTATAAGTCACTAGTGAGCTAAAGTGCCCTTTAGCTCACTAGTGAATTATAGACTTTAGCTCACTAGTGACTTATACTAATTCTTTATTACTTCCAACATTTCACAATTAAAAAATAACATAAAACAACTAATATATTATACTACAATTTATTCGTGTTTATATTAACAGTAATTGTTATATTAGATTTATCTTGGACAACGTTACATTGTGCGGAGTGTTTTTCAGGAAGTCTTTCAGCACTAGTACTTGCCTTGGTGCGCTCTTCACCCTGTATTCGTCTTGCAATCTCAAACTTGTTAGAGATGCAATCTTTTAAATATCCTTCTGCCACGGTAGAAGACTTCCACCCGCCATGGCGTTTAAGGTTGGTGATATCGGCCCCAGCGTTGACTAGAAGTGTCGCTGAAGAACGCCGCATGCTATGACCACTATATAAGATTTCATCAGGTAGTTGCAAATAATGAGCAACTACTCTCGGAATTTTCGAAATTTTATTTATTCCCACGCATTTGCCTAGTGCATTTGCCTTTTTGAAAGTTATTGACAAAAATCTTTTGTGTAGGCGTGTTCTCTGGCCTTAGGGACACATATTTTCTAAATAATTTAAGCACATTTACCAAAAATCCTTCTTTTAAAATTGTAAAGCTTCTCGATTTGTTCTTTTGGTATCAGGTATAGAAACATATATGTACTGGCCTTTATCTACTATATCTTCAATACTTAAGCGAGTTAGTTCGTCACAACGGCATGCACCAGCGATTCCCAATATCAATGCAACCTATAAAAACTGGAAGAGATAAATATTTTAATACCAGAAACTAAAGTAAATTCATACCTTTGACATTAGTGCTCGTCGTCAGGTGCCTCAGCCAAAAATTTTTCGATGAATTGCCTCTCCAGAATTTTTGCCTTTTTCGGTTTGAAATTTCTTGAATTGCTCTTCAAATAAGCGACAACTTTTCCATACCTCCCTATATCCACGTTCTTATATACTTTTAAGGTCGTTTTTATCATTAAATACTTGGTCCACATTGATGAGGGAGCAACCTTTTCGATAAAAACAGAAAGTAAGCCATAATAACATCTTTATTTATAGTACCAACTCTCGCCTTTTCCTCCATGCTTCAAAATCTTCAAATTCTTTATTGTACGTTAGTTTTGACTTCTCTTCCTTCCTTCCAAAATTTCCGCAAGAACTTCACAATTTTCCATTTCGCAAAGCATTTTTATGTTTGTCTACAAAGTTGTTTACTAAACAAACCCGTAGTTACCAACAAAATGCATTACAACCAAACAAGCCTTGCTTTCCAAAAATACAAAATTTTGTTGCTGGTGTTGACAATGACAAGTAACAAATAATGGATGACGTTTTCAAATTATTTTCGATATTAAAACGATTTATACGAAAGTGTTGGATAAAATTTTGTATTAGACACGTTAGTTATTACATATAAGTCACTTAAGAAAATTACCTTGCGTGACTTATATGTACTATAACTCAATTTATCTAATAAATAACTATTATAAAAAGTTAATATAAAATAGTTATTTTTTTAAGGTTGTAAAAAAACTTACTAAGAAAAGGTTGTAACATATTTTTTTAGGCAAGCTCTCATGGCACTACCTTTGTTTAAATACTATATTTAATACAAAATAGCTTTAATCTGGTAATCAGATGGGTGCAGGTCGCTTTCTATTCGGATCCAAAACTACATGTGTACAAGAATGTTTAATATACTTTAAGTTAAGGCTAACCAAACAATATTAAAAACGTAATTTAAATTTTTTTGATCAATATTAAGATATTTATTTTTAAAACCGAGTTTCCTTAAAGGAATTCAGTATTAAATATTTGATATTGGAATTGACCATCATTTTTCCTTCGGATTAAAATTTAATATTTAAAAGACGATAAATCATCTGGGGTTATAATTTAGGACAAGACGCTGTTCGGTCAAATATTTAATAACGGCAAAATTTTAAATATTGGGTAAATATTTGTTAGTAAACTTATGAAAAAAGTTAAATTTTGAAAAGTATTATATTATGAATTTTGGTAAATAATACTTTTATTATTTAAGTGCTGCCATTTTGGATATTATTAACTAAAAATATAAAATCAAAGACATCATATTTATTTATTTGGTACTATTTACAACAAACTCTAATATTTTTTTTAAATAAATACCGGTGTGACAATGTAAGTTGACGTTATACAGGGTGTTCCGGAATTAATACACCAAATTTTATTAATATATTCTACGTCGAAAATAGGCCCTTATAAGTAAAGGAAAATTATTGAAGGTGTCTTTACTCTGTAAACATTTGGCGCTCATAAGTAAAGGATGAGTATATGATACCTTTTTCGCGACAAGGAAGATGATTGTGTTTTAAGTGCATTAAATTAGGCAAGATTTTTGGCGCCCCAATCCAATATTACCTCCATGATAGTTATCGTCCTTGGCCGAATGTAATGGAAAAGATGGTAGTGGGTAATGAGGACGGCAAAATAAAATGACGCTTTATTTAGTTGGCCGTTTCTGTCCTGATCTTGGACCTTTCTTCAAGCTTCCGAATATTGCATCATTCGCCAAAACATGCTAGTTATGTTGACACTACATGATTGTAAAAGGACATCACACAACATTTCTTTTAAATTATTATATACACATAAACAAAGTAAATAAATAAATAAAACTATTTTTAACTATTATTTAAAAGGACGTTATTACAACACTGACTGACTGGTTGTCGGTAGTCTTCAGTGTTGTAATAACGTCCCTTAAATAATAGGTAAAAATAGTTTTATTTATTTATTTATTTATTTATTATTTTATGTGTACATAATAATTTAAAAGAAATGTTGTGTGATGTCCTTTTTACAATATCATCAGTGTCCAACATAATGGCATGTTTTGGCGAATGATGCAATATTTGGAAGCTTGAAAAAGGTCCAAAATCAGGACCGAAACGTCGCAGAACAAATTAAGGGGTCTTTTATTTTGCCGTCCTCATACCCACTACCATCTATCCAATCCAATATTACATTAACGTCCTGTAAAAGAGATATATGCATCGCTTTGCGTTTGCTTTACAAATCAGGTTTAGAAATTGGTTTAGAAACCTGAAAACTGGAGTGAAGGGTACTATCGTCGGCAAAACTATTAATTTTAAATACCGTTTTAAATTATACTATTATTAAAACAAAAAGAATCTGTAGTGTGCTAATGTACAAACCTAAATTTTTACCGTTATCACGAAAAAAATAATAAAAAAGCTGTTTCTTTTAAATTAAAAAAGTTGCATAGGTACATACACCAGTAAAGGTGTGGTAGAAATCTCTAAGGCCTCAGGCACGATACTAAGCGTAAACGTAAGCGGCCAGCGAAGAGCGGAAAATGTGAAAGCGCTGTCTTTGATCTTTGCGCGAAAATAAAACAATTTGTTTTTTTAAATCCACCGCTCTACGCTTAGGCTGGTTCTCGTGTCTGAGGCCTAATGGTTATTGTACGATAGGTACTCAGATCTCGCTACGCCTACGGTCCGTTCAAATATTTTACATACTTTTGAAATACATACAGTGTGTTCAAGGATAGGTGCTACAAGAGGACAAATAGAACAAAAATTGTTGACTTGTATTTTAAGACAAAATTTTGGGAAAACTGGTCGCATGGTCTAAAACTAATAAATACAAAATTTTATTTTAATTGGTATTATACAGGGCTAAGTAAAAATATAAAAATACACAAGAACTAACTACTTTTATTTTTAAAAATAAAACAAAATTGTATAAGTTAATGTTGTAAAGAATTGAATTTACCCTCAAAATTTACAATTGTCAAGTTAAAACATGAGAGTAAAAATAAAATGTAATTGTCAATTTTTTACATTGCGCATCACAACTGAAAAAATGGTTAGGAGAAAGAAAAATTTAAAAGAAAATTAATCATTTTAAATATTTTTTTTAAAGTTGCTGGCTTAAGCCAATTATTTTAAAAACTGTTAATTCATGATGTAAAAAATTGACAAAAATATTAATTTTTTACTTTAATACTTTAAATATAAATTTAAGAAAATTTATTTTCCTGCAACACTTGCCTATAAACTTTTGTTTTATTTTTTAAAAATAAAGGTTTTTTACTTTTGGTCATTTTTCATATTTTTAGTTATAACTCGCCATGTATATTACCAATCAAAGCAAAATTTTGTACTTATCAGTTTTGGATCATGCGACCAGTTTTCCCAAAAGGAGGTTTATAGATTCCAAAACTTTTGGTCTATTTGTCCTCTTGTAACACCTATCCTGGGACACATTGTGTATGACCTTGAATGACATTTAAATAATATGTAAGATTTTTAATCGAACCGTGAACGTACCGAGACCTGAGTGCATACAGGCGCACGGCCATGACCATATACACCAAAAATGTGAGGTAGTTTTGTTCAGCATTTGACCGTTCGTCCACATTTAACAACCGTATAAGTGCCATGTCGTTTGCCTTTGTTCCGACGGCTATTTGCTGCCTGTTTTTTTTTACTGCATGTATATTTAACGTACTAATCTCAAAACAGTTTACAGCGAATTTTCCGAAGTACCGACAACCAAGCGAACCTTTCTGCAAGCTTTCGTCCATGAAATTATTTACATCTACACTTCCTGAATGCATACGTTTGTTTCTGTTCTGCCGTATACCTTCGCTAAGTGAAGACATACTTTCTTGTCAAATGTAAAAACTGCTTAACATGTTTAATAAAAATTGAATCAATAAAAAAATCTTAAATAACAATTAGGATTTAAATCTTATTGTGCTTACGCAATTTACTTTTGCGCACAAAAACTATACATTTTAAAAATTTTGTGGTTTTCTGTAAAAAAATACAAACAATTTATCGCAATATTTTTAATTCCAAATATTAAAAATATAATGAGATTTTACCTTTACCACTTAAATATTTATTTTGCTTAAGACGGTCCGTAAAACTTAATATTTACTTTTTCTCTCGTTTTTCACTGAAATTCGTTTCTATAAGTCTTAGCAAAGTTTAAAAACAAAAGACTTCTTTTCAGTGACAAGGAAGTTATTCTAGCGAGTAAATAAAGCCATTTTTACTAATAAAGCGACAAGTTTTTCATGGCATTAGAAAATTACGAGAACTAATTCATTTAAAGGGTTTTTTTGTCCATATCACCATTTATAAATTTAAATTGTGGTTTTGTACAAAATTTACATCCTGGATTAAATGTGGTTTGCACAACTTATTGCGATTAAAATAAATGTGCAGCACAAAACCGGGAAACCTGGCAACGGTGCCGCTATCATTGTTAAATCCTTCATGTCTAATGTCTTTAAAATACCAAATTTTGTTTATGCAGCTTAAGCGGTTTATAAGGTAATTAGAAGTTGCAGTACTTTTTAGTAACCCATCAGTATACTCGTACAGCATATCGACAGACGGACGGACTGTTTGTAACATTATACAACTGTTTGTTGTTCCAGCAGTAGTTTAAAGATGTTGGAAACATATTGAAAACTGTTTGAAAAGTTTGCAAACTTTCTTCAAACATTGCTGACAATTTTTTAACATAACCTTTCTTGTATTGACGTATAAGCAGTATGCACGCCTTGTTTATTTTTTGTTTCAGCAGAAAACTGTTGCCAACATTTCTGACTAATGTTTGTAACAATTTCTGCGTTTTACGATTGTTGCTAACATGTTTTCAACATTCTGCTAGAACAAACCTAGTATGTTTTGTTTTGTAAAGAGATCCCAAAAACTACAAAAATATAAAAACAGACCAAAAGAAAACTGCTTTTGCTTTAAATAATTCAGAAAAGTGTCGAATAAAGAAGGGTTTTAAAATCAAATAGACATTCAATACCCAAAAATTTCACATCAAATCATATAAATTTTTATTTAAACTTTTTGCCCTAGGGCGTAAAAGTGCAATTTTACGCCCTTAAATGGAGGCGTAAAATTGTATCTTACGCCCGTTCGTACACAAAGAGTATTTTATTTGTTATCATAGGGTGTAGTAGAATAGAGGGTGTTTAATTTAAAATAATAGAGATATTGCTATTTAATTTTCTAAAAAACTAAATAATTTTAATTTAAATTCACTTATGTTATTTTTTTATGTAAAATCTAGGACCGTTATAAGATAAACCTACATAACATATTTAAAGAAATATACCTTTGATACGTTACACTTTTTAAAATACTCTGAATAGACTAAAACAAATTTTTACTGCGGCTTTATATATACCCCTATATGTTTCCCTTTTCACTATTTTTAAAAACCCCATGGTTATCCAGCTACAAATCGTGTCGAATATCGTGGGCCACCCTGTATGTAAATCCTGAAACCTGGATCACCATAAGTCTGGTGAATAACATTAAAAAATATATTTTGTAAATACTAAACCCGTCACAGTAATATATAGCGTAACTATTTTTTTAGGTTCAAATAAAATATACCTTTAAATTTAAGGGTGGAAATTTCTTTTATTTACAAAAATTCTTTTTAAGTCAATAATTTCTGCTTCCTTTATTTTTCAATGCAATTTGCCTTCGCAAATCTCAGTAAAGCTTAAAAACAAAAAGCTTCTTTCCGGTGACAACGAAGTTATTCCGGTAAGTAAATAAAGCCATTTTTACTAACAGAATGCTTTATATTTTAGAAAATAATAAATCTGAGAAAAGTTGTTTGCTTAAGGTTTTAAGGTAAAATCGTCCATTTAAAGTCTTTTTTAACAGCTATTGCTGCTAATCATTACACATTTGTATTTATTAAAATACCTAATTTATATACGATACGATTAATATACCTTGTTTTAATTTTATTTATATGGTTAAGGGTTATTTTATTTTATTAGTTTTGGTGTAATTTAATTTTTTTAAGGTATTTGCCAATTTTTGTATTTTTTTTTAACTTTAAAACATATTTCAAATACTATTAATGTACAGGGTATCCGAATTTCGTTGCAATTGTAGGCTATTTTGGTTAATATAAGAGATAAAGACTTGCGGTTTTTCGCGAACTGTTGCTACTTTTTGATAAAATAAAAGATGACATTAAAATATTTTTATGGCTCTCTTCGTTTCTGACATACAGGGCAAAACTAATTTTTTTTCATTTTCGGACTACCCTCGTATTTCAGTTGTCTTTTAATTTACTAAAAAGTAATACCTGGTATTAGTATATATTTTTACGTGAAATCCAGTGAAGTAGTTGGATTTATTTTTTTTATATATATAAATTTAACATATGATTTTTTAATGAAACACCTTGTATATTTTTTATTGATTAAATTTTGGCGGATGAGATTTTTTAAAAATGTATAATATTTAATGGTTTTCTTATATTTATAGACCCGTAATTAATGTTTTTAATTTTAAAATTGAATTTCTCATAGCGGGCCATGATATAGACTTGATAACAAAAAAATTAATTAAGCCCTCGGTTCATAATTTGTTGTTTTTTTTATCTTTGGACAATCCACGAAGGCTGAAAGCCTAAATACTAACGTACCGTGGGTGTCATAAGCAGGGTAAGAGGAAGTTTGTTAACACGGGACTTAAGAACTTGAAGATTTGGGGGGAAGGAAAGACCTCCGCGGGCAGCAGGTTCCACAACCTAGTAAATCTAGGGATAAAAGAACAAACGAAATGGGAAGTTCGGGGCCAAATTGAACCGTATAGGGATGCATACGCGCGACACCACGAGTTTCTCTGTTGGGAGCTGCAAGAGGAGGGACTATACTGGATAATTCGTCGAAGCAGAAGCCGTAAAAGTATCTATAGAAGAGCGATAGATCTCCCACAGCTCGTCGATGGGCAAGAGAAGGAAGTCTTTGAGTAAGTAAAGGATCATTAATAAGACGAACAGCCCTTCTTTGAATGGCATCAAGAATGCTGAGGGTTGTAGGGGATGCCATTCCCCAGACATGAGAACAATATTCCAGAGAGGGTCGAATTTGGGACACACACAAAGTGTATAAATTGGAAGGAGAAAATACTTTTTAGCTCGGAAAAGAAATCCTAGCTTTTTGAAGCCGCGGTGCTAAAGATACAATGTGTTTATGCCAGTTAAGGTTATTCTGAAATGTGACGCCCACGAGGTTAAATGTGTCCCCGCTCTGCAAAATCTGGCCACTCATAAGCAAAAGATAAGTGTTTGATGATTTTTTTCGCGACAAGGAACATGACTGTGTTTTGGATGCATTAAATTAAACGAGATTTTTGGCGCCCCAATCCAATATCAAATTGAGATCCTGTAAAAGAGATATCTGCATCGCCCTGCGTTTGCTTTCCAAGTCGGGTTGAGAGATTGGTTTGGGAACCTGAAAAGTGGAGTAAAGGGTACTATGTCAGCATTGTAAAGCAACATAAAAGTTTTAACTACTTTACTCCGCCCAGCACCTCTATTCACCCCTTACTTCTTTAAGTTTGTTCACTAACAAATTAAAATAATACTGTCAATAAAGGCAATAAAAAAGTATCTATTTTTAACTTTATATCAGTAAAAAGGAAAACATTTTCGAAACAGTTAAAGATAGGTATACTGCCGTCAGACGGAAGAGCACCGTATGTGTATATTATAATGCTGCGTCCAGACTTGCAACAATTCGCCGCACCGAATAGCGCTCCACATAGCCCCACATAGCGGGGACGTGGACGTGGACGGAATTCACGTCGTTCCAAGGGCTTGGGGAATGATTCTGCGGTCATTTAGAGCTTGTCGGTTTTTTGCATCAAAGGAGCGTGGTTTGTTTGAACGGATGTTTGGAAAATTGTTGCAAGTCTGGACGCAGCTTAAGCCTACTCACATACGGTTTCCGTTGGACGGCGGTATAAAACATTTTACACGAAATGTGTTTGGAATGTTTAAAAGTAACCTTAAAACTAGTACAATTAAAATAACCAAGTTGATATTGGCCACCGGTTGATGACTCCCTCGTATTTTTTTTCGTACAAATTTTTTGTAAAAACTGTACAACAAACAAATCAATCGACGTGTCCAAGCATCTTTTTAAAAATGCTTTCATTTTGCTGTATAATAGTTTACAAATATCCTGTATATTTTAAGAAAATACTCTTTAGGCGGACGAAAATAAAATAAAGTTTTTAAAGAACTGTGACAACATGTTGTCTAAGCAATAAAAAAGTTAGCAAAGACATTAAAAAATCCAAAAATTTTAAATGCTTTCATTTTATTAATTATTCTGAATAAAAATGTTAATGATGAAAGTTTTAATTTATCAATTTCTCGTGCCCTCGGCAAAATTTCCTGCAACTTAGGCTTTTAAACCGGTATATTTAGAACACGTGCGTCCACGAAATTGTATTATAACTTATAATAAAGAGGATGGTTCAACCGAATTACGACACTTATTATGAAACCTCACGACATTAAAATCTACCTATGTTTGTCGTAAACCTTGATTCATGTATGAATTTTCCTAATTGTTTTACCGGGTATAAAGCCAGGCGTTCTACTATACCATCCGTCTTGCTTTCGTCCAACTGGAATATTAGACAGTTAAAGCAGGGCCAGGGACGTGAACGTATCCGTATCAAATGACAGCTGCGCTTGCACAATAGACAGTTAAAGTACGACCAAAGACGATGACCTATCTGATTGACGTAAACGCAGAAGTTTACGTTACGTTGTGCTTACTCAATACGGTTAAAACAAAGTTAAAGCAAGGCGGAATTTTTGTAAACGGTGTTGTTAAAAATCAACTTGGAAGACAATTAACTATAATCTTCTTAACATTTATATCTTGTTTATTTCTTCATTTATTAACATTAAAATATTAAAATCATTTACCATCGGTATCCAATCGTGTCTCTTCGGTGTAATGTTCGGCTCGTTAGGTTGCGTTTTGAACGTACGTAAAAATCCGTAGCGTTGCGTCGAACGTTTCTCCTTACGACGATAAAATGTATAATGCTCATGCGCAGCTGTCATTTGATACGGATACGTTTACGTCCCTGGCCTTGCTTTAACTGTCTAATATAAATCTTCTCGTCGTAAGAAGTTACGTCCGACACAACGCTTCGGATTTATACGTACTTCTAAAACGCAACCCAACGAGCCAAACCTGGGCGAATATTTTAACCTATTGAATCGAACGGACACGATTGGATACCAAAAGCAAATTGTTAATGTTGAATGTTTTGATTTTAATAAAAAAAAATAAATAAATGATGTTATACTACTTAAGCAAATAGGTATCGGGATATCGACCGGTAAATCAACAACAAAGAATATAAGTCACTAATCCAATCAGAAATGTTTACATGCGGGTATTTACGTTAGATTGTTCCTTTTCCTCACATTGTCAATGTGGTAAGTTATTTAGCTGAAACAGTATATGGTATGAAGGTTGTTAATTGTCCTTAAAGATGATTTTTAAAAACACAGTTTACAAAAACTGCAAAAAAGTATTGTTAGGTCGTGCTTTAACTTTATTTTATCCGTAAGGAGTAGAGACAACGTAACGTATATTTCTGCGTTTGTGTCAGTAACATACGTCAACGTCTTTGGTCTTGCTTACTGTATATTCTGGTAGGTTTAAAGTTATACGGTTTTTATAGTTTATTTGTCTTCTGGGAATAAAAATATAAATAAAATATTATTTGGCTTTTTGTAAAAAAAAAAATATATATATATAATAAATATTTTGGGAAACTTAAACTCTAAACTTTACTGGAAGTCCTTAAACTTATCTTTAGGGGTTGCAACCTTTGCTGTAGTAAGGCATTTGTTTACATAACCCAAATGAAAATTTATATTTTATATGGAATAATTTATTATTAATTTATTTCTTTTAAAGTAATCCTGATTTAAAGGATATTATTGCAAGACTAAAACAGCTCTTCCTTAATATATATGAAAATTTTAGGTTTTTTAAAATATTTAATAAATATCTACAGTTTGTCTACGGATGGGGTTAACAAGAGGACAAATGGACTTAAAATTTCATTGAAAAAAGACACAAAAATTTTTGCTTGTAAAAAAGTAGGATTTACGAAGGAAAAATGTTGATTTTGTATACAAGTTCGCAAAAACTTAAAAAATATTTAATTTTTTTCAAGAGTTAACTGCATTAATTTTTTACTTTCAAGAAAAATGTCATTAAGTAAATTTATTTAGAATAATATCTGTAATTGATAACCACAATAACACAAAATTTTATTGAACTTTATAATTTGGCGAAAACGCCTTGATCAAATTCGTTTACAGCTAAAAATTGTATTGTGTAGGAATTCGAAGAAAGCAGGTGTTTAAATGGCAAATTATAAAAGCTTTTTGGGTCTTTTTAATTTAAAAATTTAAAATATTTAATTTTTCATAACTCCAAAATTAGTTTATGATTTTTTTAATACTCCTGTAAAATTTATTAAGTTATTTAAAATGCTATTTGAAATAAATTTTCCAAATATTATTTTGTTTAAAAATTTAAAATAAAGGTACTATACTCTGTATGCAAAATCAACTTTTTCTCTTCGTGAATTCTATTTTTTTACAAGCAAAAATTTTTATGAAGAATGACTTTTTTGCAAAATGAAATTTTTGGTCCATTTGTCCTCGTATTAACCCAATCGGCGGACAGTCTGTATATTCTAAAAATCAATAAATATTTTCTTTAAATTTATATTCCCAGAAAACAAATAAAATAATAAAACGTTATTATATAGCTAAAAATTTTTATTTACTATTTTTATTTCCTTAACTGGTTATATTACCCAAAGGTATATCTTTTATTACTTACTTTATAATTTTACAAAAGTAATGTCAAAGTTAGATTATTAGGTATTTTTAGTAAAACGTCTTTCACATTTTTTAATAAAAAGTTTTTTTACATTTTTAATGCGAGTTCAAGAAATCAGTCTACGTCTGGCAGCCTCATTAGGAACTTATTATATGATTGAATTATTATTAAATAATTTTGATCGAAAGACCTATCTGTGGTAAGTTTTTTTTTAATTTAAACTAAATTAAAATAATTATTTTATATTAAATAATTCATTAAACATTTGTTTCTTTTAAAGTATTATTAGGTTTTATTTTATTGTTGCAAAAGCCGAATAGTTTTTTATAATATACTAAAAGTTTAAGCTTCTTAAAATATTTATCAAAATACCTTTATTCTGGAGAAAAGCCAAATAATATTTCTTGTATGGCCATGTCTAAGCTATAAAGGTGATTTAAAATGAGATGCCAATCTTTTAAAATATAATTCCTTGGGTAATTTAAAGAAGACAAGTTCAAATAAACCTATGTTTTAAAAGGCTAAGTTTTTAAAATACAGACTGGTAAAAAGCCAATTTTTAAAACTTTACTCAACAGTTAGTCCATTATGAACATGGGTTTATTAAAACTTTGCTTTTTAAATCACCAAAAAATTCATACTTTAGTTTGCATAGTATTTTAAAACACCCTGTATAGTTTAGACCTGGTCATACAGAAAGTAATTTTTGAAAAAATATGAAATTCGAAAAGAAAATGTTGATTTTGTATAGAGGGTCGCAAAAACTTGAAAACATGATTTTTCTCTAAAACTAAGCTACTTTAATTTTTTACTTTTAAACAAAAGACCATTTAAAACATGTATTAAAAACAGCACATTAAATGACTTTATTAATGTTACAGAGATATCAAAAAGTAAAAATGGTTGTAGAGTTCTTAAAAATTTATTAACTTAATTTTTTTGAGTTAAATGACCTAAAAACTTTCATGGTTAGCTTTTTAAACACCTGCTTTCTCTAAATTCCCACATCATAATTTTTTTTACTGAAAAGGAATATAAACAAGGTTTTTTACCAAATTATGGAGTTCAATAAGACTTTTTAATATTTTTTTATTGATAAAAAAATGTATTCTAAATTAATATCCTTAACGACATTTTGCTTAAAAATAAAAGTAGTTTACTCTTGGAGAAAAATTAATATGTTTTTAAGTTTTTGCGAACCTGTATACAAAATAAACATTTTTCTCTTTGTAAATCATATTTTTTAGAAGCAAAAATCTTTATAAAGAATTTCTTTTTTCGAAAAATTCAAGTTGTGGTCCACTTGTCCCCTTGTAAACCCCATCCGTGGATAGTCTGTATATGTTTGGGTATACTGGAGTCAAAAATATTATTTTTAATTTAGTCTAGAGCCAACGTTTTATCTGCTATAGATTAAAATTCAGCCAGACCGCACACTAACCGGCTTTGTATGATTTCATACATAAATTTAAATTATAACGCTATGAGTTTTAACCCATTAAATATTTGTCAGGGTGCAGTCAGCACAACCCGTTTTATATGTCTTCGTCGGTGTCGTAAATTTCATTGTTATCGCTACTTGTCTGCAAAAAAAGGCAAATAAAGGTTCATGACTAATGGAGATAGCACAACAAAAAATAAAAATATAACGAATAAAAAAAATATAATAATTAACTGGTCTTAAGAACGTAGATATTAATTTAGATCCTTTAAAAAAAACGGACAACTTAATTTTCATACGATATAGCTTTGCCCCTGTACAAGATACAAAAACAAGCTTTAAATAGAAAAAAATTATTTGACTATACTCGTTTTATTAACAGTACCAGTTAATATACAACAGGGGTGACCAACCGGTCGATCGCGATTGACTGGTCGCTCGCGACTATTAGTCCAGTCGATCGTAGCAAGGTCAAAAATATAAATACCTAGAACCAGGGCCGTGCCTACCGGATGGTGCAAAGCACCAGGGCGCGGCGCAACGCTGCAGGGGCGGAAAAATGTGAAAATAAAAGCGGAAAGTCGGAGAAAGGGCGGGCAGTAGTTACGAATTGATTGTGGTTTTGGAAAAATGAAGTGGAGGACCTTTTTTTTTTGCTCTTTAAAAGTATTATAGGAGAAAGAAAGAAGACAATAGGAGTTGGGACACTGGTAAAAAAAAATAAAATGGTAGGATCGCAGTGGGTGTCGTCACTGAAAAGTCGATCTTGGGCCTAAACAAGTTGGCCACCTCTGATATACAAGCTGTCCCAACAACATAACTTTTATTGAGTTATTTTTTTATATTGAAACACCCTGTGTTTTACTAAATTTTGACTTTGTATTAAATATTAAATTCTATATCAAAAATGAATATCATACTATACGTTAACTATTTCTGAGATATCAACAGTATGCTGATATACTCATTAATTAATAGTGAAGAAAAAAAAATTTTGGTTTTCATTATTTTTAAATAATTATGTCACCGGCAGAGTGACAATAATATAATAATATGTAATTAATTAATCTTTAACTACTAATAGGTAAGTCTACCATTTATTTTAATTTAGATACATATTTACTTTCTTAACCTAAATACCAGCCATAATTATTTTTTTTTAGTGCAGTTAAGTAAACATGTATCTAAAATAAGATAAATAGATGACTTACCTTTTAGTAGTTCTTACAATAAAAAATAATTGGTTACATGTAATTATATTATTTGTCACTCTGACAGTGACATAACTATTTTAAATTTTTAAAAGCAAAATACTTTACTCACTTTTAATACGAGCCCCGTCTTAGTGAAATTTGCCAAACCAGCTAAAATATGTAATTATGTTAGGTTCTTTTTGTTTTTACTAGGAATGTCATAAAAACTTAAACTATCAAATCTTATTAAAAGGTTAAAAGTGCACTAAAAAAATCACCCTTAGATGTTTTAGCATTTATTTATTGGTTTAAATCATCTTCAATGTGGTTGAATTGACACCATTTTTCTAGGGTATAATTTGGACCACCCTGTAGATACTTTGCGGGACTGCAAACTTCAAAGGTAATTCTATCTTTTAAATATAATATGTATTTTTATTAGCTTGGGTTGTATCTATCTATCTATCTATCTATATAACGGAATCTTTGCTCAACTCGCTCATTCCTTATACATACGGCGGGAGTAACAATGAGTCTAATACATGTTAATTGCTGTTTATAGCCGATAAAGAAGGAATTCAAAAAAAATTGATATATCGAACTAAAAAATGAAAAATAAATAATAGTTTTAAAAAACTAAAAAACACGCTTTTATATGCAACCGAACTAAAAATTAGAAAATAATTTTTCATTACAAAGAGTTTGTCACTTCAGAATAAAAGCGTGGGGTGCTTAATATATTAAATGTTATAATTATTCTATTTGCAAATATCTATGAAGGAAAAGTTATGAAAAAAAATAGTAAAATGCACCCCACGCTTTTATTCTGAAGTGACAAACTCTTTGTAATGAAAAATTATTTTCTAATTTTTAGTTGCATATAAAAGCGTGTTTTTAGTTTTTTAAACTATTATTTATTAATCAAATAACCCATATTCGGATCTTCTATCTATGTTTTTAAAAAATGTATTTAATAACTATGTTTTTATATTACTTAGTGATGTCACTTTGGAAAGCCCTAAATCAAAAATATTACCGGTGACCTCCCAAAATTTTAATGAAAATATGTCCAGTAGGGATGGGACTCACATACTACAATATTAAAAAATGTTACCGATGACGGTTTTAATGCAAATGCTGCAAAATCCTTTACAAATACATATTTATATCAGTTGGGCCAACTTCACCGAGACGATGCTCATAGTTAATGAGTATATCGGCATACTCTTGATAACTCACTGTAGAATAAAACGCAAAGTCAAAATATCTTAAAATATATAGTGTTCCATTTGAAAGTTTCTTGACAATAAAAATTATGTTTTTAAGATACCTTGTTGGTAACTAGTACTGTCAATAAAACAAGTAAATCCAAATAAACATATTTAATTTGAAATTAGTTTTTGTATTTTGTACAGGGGATAAGTTACCTCGTGTATAAATAAAGTTGGGACACCCTGTATATTTAAATGCAAACCTTAAATTTTTAGCAACTCCATTAGATAGTTGCGCGATTTACATGTTTTTTAATCGTTTTTGGTAACTGATACCTCTTAACGCCAGTTTTTTTTAATTTTATTATCTTTATACGCGTGCCTTTATATTTTTTTATGTAATATAATATGTTAATTTATTTATTAAAGAGCATGCTAAGCTAAATTCATAAAATGTTGACTTAAAAACCCACATTTTTTTAATGAGTTTCGGACTTCATAACAAAATTTTATGTAACCCGTTAGTTACGCACCGACGTATAATATTTTAATTTAAACCAAAAGATTATTTTTCTTTTCTCTAGAATAAAGATATTTAATAACTGCAACAATAAAATAATGAAAAATTTAGATTACTTAAAAAATTATAATGAATCACTTATTAATTATAAAGTAAATATTTTCATTTAGATTATATAAAAAAATTAACAGAATAAACTTGTTTTGTTGCAACACAGGTTTAAAGGCTTTCGGTCGAATTTCTTTATATAATCTAATTATTAAATAAGTTCTTCACGAGGCTGCCGGCGTGAACTGATCCCTTGGACTTCTAGAAAATATTTTTGGAAACTTAAATTTGTTTTATATTCGTCTGGCAGCCTCATTAAAAACTTATTTTATGATTAGATTACTATAAAATAGTTTTGACCGGACGCTCTTAAACCTAAGTTTGTTTAGGCGTTGCAACCTTTTGTAAGTAATTTGTTTAATTAACTCTTTATACAGCGTGTCTACTTAAGTTTGCACCATATGGAAAACTTTTTAACTATTAATTTTACAAAAAAAAAACCTTTTTATAACAAGTTTTGCAAGTCCAAAACCTAAAATGCAATATATAAATAATAATTTTTTGCAGTAGTATACGAGGTTTGTCAAAAAATATGACTTTTGTTTTGTACTCTTATTTTTTACAATTTCGAAAAATGTTAAAAATAAAAATATAATTTAACTATGCAAACTTGTTTATTTTTAAGAATGTGTAAATTGCAAAATTTAAAGTTTGTACATTAGTGCATACTTGTTTTGAAATTTAATATGTAAAGAAAGCTTAAGAACTGCCATAATAGCAAAAAGTTACAGAAACGCTCGTTATCGCAAAAAAATGTTAGAAAAGTGTTTTTCTTTAAATAAACCAATTTTTATATTTAAAAGGTACTTTTAATTCCAAACATCTCTTCCTTATAAAAATTTCCGATATTCGGAAAAATAAGGGTACTTTTCTTTTGAGCAAAATTTATATGTTTTGACATATCTCGTATACCACTGCAAAAAATATTATTTAATGATTGCATTTTAGGTTTTAGACCATTTAAAACTTTTTATAAAAAATAATTTATTTTTGTAAAATTAATAATAAAAAAGTTTTCCATATGGTGCGAACTTAAGTAGACACGTTGTATAATCTAAACAAAAATAATTATTTTATGTTAGATAACTCCTTAATATTTACTTCTTTTAAAGAAATTTTAATTTTTATTGCAATATTACAAGAGCAGAATTGCTCTCATAATATATAAAAAGTTTAAGTTTCTTAAAATATGCATTAAATATATTTGGCCTAGAGAGAAGCCAAATAATATTTTGTTAAAATTTATATGTCCAGAGAACTAATAAAGTATAATAAAATTATATTATAATATTCAATCATTTTCGTAGTTTACTTTTATACCGAAAATTTGCGTTTAACATATTTTGCCTTCGGAGTAAATTTATATTCAACTAAACCACATATTATGCAAGTTTAAATACGGTGTCATACACAGATTAAAATTATGACTGCGTGCGTTTTAACCAAATAAACACTTGTCAGCCTACTGTCAGCATTCAGAGTTTTATGTATATCGTAGTTCTCAAAAGCTTAACGGACTTTTTTATTACTTGGCAAAATTTTATGCACTAAAAAATAAGTTAGAGATACTTATGATATAAGCAAAAATTGCTTTTTAATAAACTTTACAAAAGTGTTTCTTTTTTTATCTAGTTTTAGAAATAAGATATTATTGATAGATAATATAAAAGCCTGAGATAAAATCTTAACTTTTTATTATAGAATCAAATTATTTTAATATTTAAAATTGCTGATTGACATACAATTTTTGAATACAATTTGTCTTATATACTAGGACAAACGGTCCGTATTACAGGAGACACTTAATAAAGTGTCTCATACATTGGTTCTTTAAAGTTTATAAATGTAGGTTTTATAAGACACTAAATGCTTAATAATTATATTAGAAAACTTATTTTTTTATATATTCGTCTGACAGCCCTTAAACCGACGTTTCGTTGTTGCAACTTTCTCTATGTAAGTTTTTAAATAATTTTTATATAACCTTAAAAAAATAACTTTTTATATTAAATAACTGATTTTACAATATATAAAAGTTTAGGTTTCTTAAAATATTAATTAAATATATTTTAAAAAAGGCCAATTATTATATATGTTTTTTTAAATTTACATTTCCAGAAACTTTTAAAACATATATTTATAATCTTCAATCATTTTCGTAGTTTACTTTCACACCGACTATTTCACTAGAGTGTTTAACACTGGCAAAATGTTAAAGCAACCTCCTTTTTCTAATGACAAAACTTCTACTTCCGCCTACCTTGATAAAACCAACATGATGGTATTTCAGCGATAAAACTTATTTAGGTTAAAGTTAAAAAGATAAAAAATCTTTGTTGATTTATATTTAAATAAATGGTTAAACACTTACTTGTAATTCTAGTGAAATAGTATTGTCAAATATCGTTAAAAAAAACTTTTTACACAAAATATTTTTCTTGTTTTATTTAGGTTTTTGCTTTTTCGTAATTTTGTTCATAACATTTAATCAAAACCACTTGCTTAACAGCTCGTGGTGTTGTTGTAAATGTCATTCACGAAATTGCCAAGCAACAGACTTTTATACAATGGAAATATTTTGCCAGCTATATTTTCTCTCTTATGATATTGTATACAAATATATGCGTTTAACACATTTTGTCTTTGGAGTTAATTTAAATTCAACTAAACCACATATTATGCAAGTTTAAATACGGTAATATACACAGAGTAAAATTATGACTGCGTGCGTTTTAACCAAATAAACACTTGTCAGCCTACAGTCAGCATTTAGAGTTTTATGTGTGTCGTAATTCTCGAAAGCTTGACGGACTTTTTTATTACTTGAAAAAATTTTATGCACTGAAAAAATTTAGTTAGAGATACTTATGTTATAAGCAAAAATTGCTTTTTAATAAATTTTACGAAAGTGCTTCTTTACTTTTACCGAGCTTTGGAAACCATATTATTGGTATGAAATATACAGGGCCTATTTTAACTAATGCACCAAACCTAAGAGGTTTTATAATGTCTTTTATAAAAAAGTTTCTAGAAGCGTCACGCATTTATTGACCTCTAAAAAATTTAAAGTAATTATTTTCATTTAGGTTAAATAAAAAAATATTTAAAAACTTACATAAAAAAGGATGCAACCCCTCTACATAGGTTCAAGGGCTTCTGGTCGATATAATCTAACTACCAGTACCACAAAAAAAGTTGGTGTGTTTCAGGGGTCGCTTTTATACCGAAAATTTGCGTTTATCATATTTTACCTTAGAAATGAATTTAAATTCATTTAAACCACATACAGGGTGTCCCAGCGGGAAATGCCCAGTTCAAATCGAAAAGTAGGCCTTGGAAGATTTTGAAAATTTGGTAACGTTATATACAATTAAAATATTTTGACAGCTCTACCATTTCCGGTTATACCGGAAGTTAATGTCAACTTTCTTATTTTAAATAAAACACCCTATATATTGTTTATTTTTAAGATGCCGCGTAAAATTCTAAACATAATTTATGTATAATGTTCAATGCCTAAGTCCAACCGTTTTTGAATTACTTTAAATTTTATATCAAAAATGACGTTTGCAAGTCATTACATAAGCTTCAATTTTCTTCAAACAAAAGCCCTAAATATTAGTTGGGGTTGAGTTTCTTTAAAGAACTACTTTAGCCAACTGTAATAAAATTTTCACAATTAATAAATACAGTAATTCTCAAAAGCTTAACGGATTTTTTTATTATTAAAAAAAAATGATGCCCTAAAAAATTTAGTTAGAGATACTTATGGTATAAGCATAAAAAAATTATTTTTTAAGGAATCTGACCCGGATCCCCTGGCGTGCCTAGAAGTTTATCGAATACCGTGTACATGTGGCAGTGTGTATATCGGAACGACCAAGAGATCGATCAATACAATTAAAGAACATAAAGCTAACTGCCGCCTGGGATAGACTGACAAATCAGCCGTAGGGGAGCACACTTTTTCAGGCACAGAGCACCCCATAAAATTTGAAAATACCCGGGTTCTTGCTAATACCTCATCTTTCCATGCCAGACTGTACAGGGAAGCCATAGAGATACACAAACATACCAACAACTTCAACAAAACAGAAGAATCAATAAAACGTGGATACCAATAGCACCACGGCTAAAATAAGTTTTTTTTGACATATTTAAAGTTAAAATTTTTAGTTTTCTAAAAAGATTCTCACCCTGTGTCTTGAGATCAAAAAATTTGCCCTTATTTTTTAGAATAACATTTTATAACATCCTAAGTAAATAACTTAAAGAAATACATAATAAATTTTAAATGTCTCATGTCAAAAAACCCGAGGTAACGAGTTTTATTATAGTTCTGAAAACGTAGCAGAATTTTTTAAATTAAATTATAATTTAAAAAAATGTATAGTTTTTTTACTTTTATACTTCATATCTTCTTTAATATTATCATTTGGATTAGGGTATGTTTTGTTAAGGCTCAATGTTTTAGCATAAGGAATCATGCTTATATTACGTAGTTTTCAAAAAAAAATAATAATTAAAAATTAGCTAATCTGTATACACACACGACACAGTAAGTAATTAATATGTACAAACAATTACGTAGCTTTCCCAACAAATACATAATTAAGCAATAGTAATATTTTAAACAACAAAATACACTATATAAAATGTTATAAAAAACATTTTTCGAAACCTAAGCTCGATAGAAAAATAATATTGAAAAAAATAATAATTTTTAGCTGACTGATTTAAATAAAATATAGTAAATGTACGAAAGCCAGTGGGGTACATTTTTGTCGGAAATATTTATACCGCCTAAGACGCCACTGACTGGAAAATAAAAATAAAATTAAAAGAAATTTATGAGGAACCAAGTTAGCGCCTTAATAAAACACATATTATTGCAACATTTTATTCAAGATGTTATTTTTGTTTCAATACCTTGCATCTTAAAAACAATGCATTTTCGGATTTTTCTTTATTAAAACATATACTTATTAATAAGCCATTAAATCTTTTTTACCGCAAGTAAGAAACACCCTGTATAATAGGTATGACATTAAATATGTCGAAAAACATACACTCCACAATCATTATTAATGTCGTTTCTCGGAACCCCTTTGACTTTAATTTGAATAGAAACTTGACAGATGCTTTACGTTTATTAAATTTTGATTAAAACTTGAAAGGTAACATGTCGTTCTAATAATCATTTAATATTTGGTTTTGAAAGACACCTTAGAGGAAATTAAAACATTACAAATTAGAAATGGTTATACAACTAGACTTTTCTCTTAGTAATGATTTACAACATAAGTTTTTGTGCTATACAGCGTGTCTTCAGAAGTTCTTACAAAATAGAAAACTTTTAAATTATTAACATTACGTCTTCCTGAAAAGTTTGCTTGATGTAAAAAATTTTTCACAAGAATATTGGTACACTGGATGTTTTATTGTAAAACAACAGATGCCTTAGTGTTTTATAGTTCATTTGTTTTCTGGGAGTTTATATTTAAATAAAATTATATTTGGCTTTTCTTCGCAATAAAGAGGTTTAATATACATTTTAAGAAAACTAAACTTTTATATACTATAAAAATATATTCTGTCCTTGCATAATATAATAAAAGTTAGGATTACTTTAAAAGAAATAAATGATTCAAAATATTTAGTTAATTGATTTCCTTTAAAGCAATTTTACAGAATAGTTCTTTATAGTATATAAAAAGTTTTTTTTAATGATTATTAAACTTTGTTCTGGTTAGTTCATAATCTTAATCCCAAAACTTTGCAGTAGACCGTGCAAACAAATCAGTTAAAAGTTCTTTTGACTGACTGGATTACTATAGTAGTTATTATGTTCTGTGCAAGTCAAAATGCACATCTTTAATTTTAAAAAAACTAGACCGACTTAAAAATAAATAAAGTAATTAAAAATTTGAAAATAATAAATAGAAAAAATCCTAAACATGAAGTTGGGTAATGACATATATGCTTAAGTGTTAAATGTTAACAAACACATGTTTTTTAAACTTCGACTACCAAATTTTAGTTTAGATTTTTAGTAACCTTATAAAAACTATCAATAACCGTAAAATAGTTAAAGTTTATCTAACCTAAATAATTATTTATTTTGTATGTTTTAGGTATTTAATCAATTTTTATTTTCTTTTACTCTTGGAGTCAATTTTGCACTATGGCATTAGCAGTTATTATGTCTATCGGATACTCCCTCCTCTTATAAAAATATTTTTTTTTGAAGATTAACTTAATCTTTTTTCAAATAAATAGCTATCAATGTTCCCTACTGTGAATAATTTAAATCAGTAAAGCAAAAATACATGTGTGACCAATTTATCTAAACTAAAAAATTCAATAGCAAATTAGCTTTTTAAAACTTGTGAATTTTTGCAAAAATTAAGGTTACATTGGTTGGACAGTAAACACATGATTAGAACTAAAATTATATTGTTCCAGCATTGTAAAAAATAATAAAATAATTTTTGCATTTTAATAACACAAAAACAACCAAATAAATATATAAATCATAGCAAATTAACAAACACCTAAATTTATTTTGGGGTTATGTATGACTTTTTAAAATTTCGATAGAATTCGACACGTTCAGAGGCTTCGCTTATAGGCGACCAATTTGATCGATTTTAAGCGTGTTTTCTTGAACACAGAGTGCAAGTGAGGTAGAATAAAGTCGATTTGTAGAATATACAGTACATGGAGTCCCGCTGCGGGACCGCCCGCGTGTCTATCAAGCATTCAACCCTTAGACTATTCACAACAGACCAAACATTACTTGTTTTTTCAATGCTAAAATGCCGTTTGTTTTGTTGCCATGATTAAAATACTAAACATGAAAACACAAACGTGTGTGACAAAGAAAACAAATCAAAATAATTTGCCTTTGTTTACAAATACCTCTGTGTTGTCAACACTGTAAATATTATAATGACGAAGTGCATTTCGCTTGCCAGAGGTGTGCCATTCTAAGGCAATAATAAAATAAGCAAAAATAACACCAAATAAGAATGTTCTAGATAAACTTGTAAAACTTTTCTAAATAAGATTTGGGTATGTATAATTTTACGGTTTATAACGTGGATATAAAAATATACCTCAGAAAAAAACTTTATTTTGTTTATAAGAATGTGGGGTTACTGATTATTTATGACATAGACATTGATGATTGTCTTATGTATTTATTTTTAAATAGAAACTTCTTTTAAAGCCCAATTGGTCATTTAGATGACGTAAAGAAACATGAGCGAAAATTATCCCAGACATCGCCTAACCCTTTTATACTAATAAATCCCTTTTATATGTGTTTATTTTTTATTTTTAATAAAGGAATAAACATTTAAAAAATAAATAAAATATAGAATAAAAACTGGATAGGTAGCTTAAATTAAAAGATTGTATTAGTAAAAACGTATATTCCTAATTTTTTGGACGCCATTTTATTTTGCTTGCTAGTTTATGGCTTTTTGTGCTTGCAATGTAAAATATGATGCCTATACAGGGTGATTCACGGTCGATGGTAGGTTAGACGTTTATGGAAAACGGAACGCAGAATTTTTCTGAAAATTTAGCATCTTACATTTTCCTTCCTGTTCTATCGATCTAAAATATTTTCAGCATTGCGACGTTGCCGCTTCTATCAAAAAGTCCTAGAATCTTTATTTTTTTAAATGGAACACCCCTATATTAACAAGTTTTTATATTGGCCTTTTTATTATAATACTTTTTTGTTAATATTGCCCTATACCTATCTCTATCGGTTTTCGAGATAAAAATAATTTGTGTTAAATATGGTCCAAAACATGGCCCTGATTAAACTTAAGTAAATTAGTGCTCTCAATTCATGAAAAGTTGATGTTTCGGTGGTAGTTTAGACAGACACGATGTATTTAATTAACACCGAGAAATCGACTCCATATCATACAGGGCGTGCTAAAATTATTAATATTTCCGTTATTCATAAAAGGGGTCAAAAGATCATTTTTTCAAATGAAACCCCTGTATATTTCTCAATAAAATAAAAGATGAAGAAGAACGCTTTAAGATGACATATCATGTCCCTATACCTAAATCATCAAGTTTCTTTAATAAAGCCGCTTTTTTGTGAAAAGATATTTTTTAAAGAATTTAATTTCAAGTAACCATGGAAATATCAAGCTTATAACAGTTTGGTGACTTTTATAAGTAACTTATAAACAGTAATTGACGGTGTTTTAAGTTATCTTTCAAAATGAACGCAAATATTGATTATCCAAACGAAGTTCTTATAAAATTATTTATTTTACTTGGACAGTGTGATCAAATTTTTGCCAGAAGTTGCAGAAAATTTACCCAAATGTATCCTGAAGTAACACCAATGAACGAGAGGAAGTTTGTACGACTACAAAATAATTTTATTAGGTATGGTTAAATTTAAAAGCTCCTCCAACATTACTAAAACCTGTTACTTCAAATGAATACAATATTGTTAACGTTCTGGCATATCTTTATGCATATCCAGAAGCTTCAATTCGTAGTGCAGAAGCAGATACGGGTGTATCATATGCTTCAATACAACAAATTTTTGAAAATCACAGAAATGCATCCGTATAAATTTACTAAAGCTTAAGCCCTTAGCAGAAGACTTTAAACGTAGAGTGCATTTTTGCGAAACCCTTTTAATATGTACACAGGAGAATCCAAAATTTTACACAGGACGATCCAGAATTTTTGTCAAAAATAGATCCGTGTAAAATAAATAATTCATAAGAACTTCGTTTAAATAATCAAAATTTGCGTTCATTTTGAAAGATAATTTTAAACACCGTCAATAACTGTTACTTAACTTAAGATTATTTTTTAATTTAACTTGTATAATTATGTATAAATTTTAGATGCCCGAAACTGCAGAAGGATGAAAATCCATCAAATTACATGAGTATGGCGTTCCCCATTGCTATTGATGGAAAGCACATTATTACTACTGTCACCTTCACATTCCTTATCGGAATATTTCAACTATAGAGAAACTTTCAGAATCAATTTACTTGCAGTGGTAGATAGTAATTACTGTTTTATATTTGCCTATGTAGGCTCTCAAGGCCAAATAGTTAATGGCAGGATGTAGTTAATCAAAGTGTTTTATACCGAAAACTGTTACCAAAAATTTTAAATTCACCTCTTCCCTTGTTCACTACCATAATGGCGATATTGATATGCCGCTGCGTATTTTCAGGAGATAGTACATTTTGCAATCAGTAACCACATAATGAAACCTTTTTATAACCTTTTATAAGTAGAGATGTTACTTATAAAAGTCACCAAACTGTCATAAGTTTGATATTCCCATGGTTACTTGAAATTAAATTATTTAAAAATATTTTTTTACAAAAAACCGGCTTTATTAAGAAAACTTGATGATTTAGGTATATGGGCATGATATGTCATTTTAAAGCGTTCTTCTTCATCTTTTATTTTATTGAGTAATATACAGGGGGTTTCATTTGAAAAAATGATCTTTTGACCCCTTTTGTGAATAACGGAAATAATAGTAATTTTAGCACGCCCTGTATGATATAGAGTCGATATTTCGGTGTAAATTAAATACATCGTGTCTGTCTAAACAACCACCAAAACATCAACTTTTCATGAATTGAGAGCACTAATTTACTTAAGTTTAATCAGGGCCATGTTTTGGACCATATTTAACACAAATTATTTTTTATCTCGAAAACCGATAGAGATAGGTATAGGGCAATATTAACAAAAAGTATTATAATAAAAGGGCGAATACAAAAACTTGTCAATATAGGGGTGTTCCATTTAAAAAATAAAGTTTCTAGGACTTTTTGATAGAAGCGGCAACGTCGCAATGCTGAAAATATTTTAGATCGATAGAACAGGAAAGAAAATGTAAGATGATAAATTTTCAGAAAAATTCTGCGTTTCGTTTTCCATAAACGTCTAACCTACCATCGACCGTGAATCACCATGTATATTATAATTTAAAACAAAGAAATTTTAGTTAGTAAACTCAACTAGACATGGTAAATTCAGAATATTTTAAATAATAGATTGAAAATCATGATCTTTTTATTTCAAATTATTATGGTATTAAAAGTATTTTAATCTATTAATCATACAAAATAATATGCATTCCTTTAAAAGACTTGATGTTTTACCAACCCTTACATTCGGTTGCGCATTCGCCATTCTACACATACTTTACTTATAAATGAACTGACTGATTATGATAATACCCGATTTACACTCAATGCTAGTTCGTGATTTATAAAGTCAAAGCACACTAGGCGCTCAGGTTTCGGTACGCTAAGGACCGATCAAATATCTTACATGGTATTTAAACATCATTCAAGGTAATTCTTTTAAAATGCATGTAAATTATTTGATCGGTCCGTGAGAGTACCGAGACCTAAGCGCCTTGTGTGCTTTAATCTTTAGCGAACAAGCATTTAATTTTTTTATTATTACTGGACACAAATATTCTTTACTTTCATTACATTTATGAGAAAATTATTTTAAAAATTGTTTATGCTCACCAAATTTGCCATTTTAGATGTTGGGTATTGAAAGTGAGACAGAACTGGTGACGCCGTGGCATCTTCTCAACTGGCGAGAACTTTACAATATAGCGATAAGCGAAAGATACCACTTTTAATACTAGTATAATTTTTTTTGTTTAGAAGTTTCATTATTTAAAAAATTTTTGTTTAATTTTAAAAGCTATGGATTTAAGGTAGGAAAAGCTTGATTTTCTTAAATTTAAGACTAAGACCAAAATAAGAAAGATAAGTAATTTTAAACTGTCTCTTATTGGCAATTTTTCATTTATTGCAAAAGTAAAAAAACAACTTGTTATTGAAATAATATTATTTTTAACAAAAAAGTAACGATAATTATTTCATGAAGAGGTTTTTGGTAAATAAATAACACATAAATATAAATATACTTTTATTTGATTTTCAGTAAACATAAGAAATACACGAATATACATGTTTTGTCACTTCAAAAGGTTCATAGACAACTAAAGCAAGAACAATGTGGGACAGATTCATTACCATGTTTATATGCCGGCATTCTTTATCTAATGTCTTCCTGTTAGTGTACTACACGCCTTGGACCGTCTTCTTTTTACGTATTGCCTATGAACATTTTTGAATTGGCTAAACATGTATAAAAAATTTCAACATTTATTTAATCAATAATTTAGTATATTTTGGTGAGTGTGCGTGTGTATGTATGTAAATCAGGAATTAAAAAGATAGAATGAGGATTTTTAAATAACCACTTATGTATTACATTTGCTTAAAGGCAGTTTTACAAATAATATTACATCATTTAATTTAAGATTTATTCTCATAAAAGAAAATTGCACTAATATCATAATTAGTCATTTGTAAATAAGTTATGTATATGAAATAATTTAAAACATATTATTATGTATCTCATAACGAAATAAATACTAACAGACTACGCCAACAACGATGCGACGCCAATGAATTGCAAAACAAACATATGTTTACTTACTTGTGAAATGACACATTGGGGTTTAAAAAGTCTATTTTTTGCATACTTGGCATTCACGAACCATATTGTCGGTAATATTGTCCAATAATTTACACAAAAACACTATAAGACACATGAAAAACTGAGAAAATCACCAAAACAACTATTTGTCACAAGGCAACGCTGCAAGTAATGGCGCATGAGAAGTGATAAAAATGCTACGAGACTAGCCAATCCGAGCCCGCTTGGAGGCTATGGCCCGTAGCAACGTTGTCGGGTTGTTTAGTCAATTTTCCGTGATTTAAAACAAAAAGAAAAACCTGTAAATAATTAAATATAATGATAATTTAATATGAACATAATAATAACTATAGAATTCTGATATCAAAATCACCTTAAAGTTTAGACGATATTCTTATATAGTATTACCAGTAAAAATTGTATTAACAAATAAATGCAAGCATGGCAAAAGCCAAGACTTTTAATATAAAATAGCAAAAGTGGCACTAGCGCTTGCCTTATGACTTAAGCAAAATTATCTTGAAAGCAAATAGTCCAGTAAAATCGGATAAATTTTTAATGTCTGATCGTAATCAAATGTAAACAAGTTTCGTCTCCTGTAAAGGATAAAAGGTCATTGATTCAACCACTGGACCACCGGTGCTTAAAACTAAGTTAACCTTTTTATAATACTAAACTGCTGCTCAATTCAACTGCGACACTGGAATTTTTTTGGTAAATATCAAATCGTTATTACTCTTAAGTAAAATGCAATAGCAAAATGCGGCTTTTACCGTTTTGTAGGATAACTTTTTTTATCACAGCGAATAATTTTTTCATAAAATTTAGAATGTACATAAGTACCCTTTTAAAACTGTGTTAAAATTAAAAATTTTTAAAAATTTATTAACGCGTCAGTAGCGTCGCAAATGTAATTAAATTGTATTTTCGTAAAATATCAATTCCCAAAGTTTCTATGAGCACCACATAGTCTGTATTTAAGATTTTAATTGTTTCTTTACAATTTTTAGAAACTACGGACATTTTTCTCGGGACGGTTTTTTACTTTTTTTAAATCATCAGTGGTGTAGATATAATTTTTCTTCTAAATGCTGCTATTTAACTTACCAGAGAATTATTGCATGGAAGTAATAATTTGTAATTCGGCTTGTTTTAGGGCATTTATCGATAAGCTTAGAACAAACTTTAACATTTTTTTAAATCTTAGTAATTTTAGAAAAAAATATACAGGTTGTTTTAAAAATTAAAGCTTCTACATTTGTATTTTTTTAATAAAAAGCAGGGTGTGAATCCTTAGATGATTTTACGAGAAAAAGTTCAAATAAACTTATGATCTAACTGTCCTAACTTTTGAGATACAGGGTGTGAAACTTAAAAAAACTTGTATTAACCTAAACCTCTATGCAACTAGTGAGCGGGATATACAACAGTCTCTTTTGTGGTTCATGAATATACCAAAGATGTTGGCAGGAAGTTCTTATAACAGAATTGTAAAAGTTGGATAGAAGAGATTAAATTAGAGATTTAAAATGCAGGTACTTGCGTTTTTTTTTAAATAAACCTTGCCACTTTTACCAAAACACCAATGAGGCATTTTTATCAATTTTTACAATATATGAACATGCCGAGAAATGCTTCATATTTTATTAAGTCGGACAAAAGAATAACATGATATCAAATTTCCTTAAAAGTAAATGAACTTTATAAAAATAATTTTTGTTTCAAAAAAGCAGTGGCGTACTATGATTTTCTTTAAAAATATTTAATTTAAATCTCGCTCGAACGCCACTAAAAGAAAGAAAAAATATTTTACTTTAAAATATGCCCCCAATGTGTAGTGGCTGTGTATCAAATTTTATTACAATTTGTAGAGTAGTATCACAGTTATTAGAACAAAAGGTATATATTTGATTAAAGTTTCACACCCTGTATCTTAAAAGCTAGGATACTCGAACATAAGTTTATTTGAACTTTCTTCGTAAAATCATCTAAGGATTCACACCCTGCTTTTTATTAAAAAAATACAAAGGTGGAAGCTTTAATTTTGAAACACCCTGTATATTTTTTTTTCTAAAATTTAAAAGTTTTAAAAATTTTTAACGTTTGTTCTAAGCTAATCGATAAATGCCCTTAAGTAACCCGAATTACAAATTATTACTTCCATGAAATAATCCTCTGGTAACTAAAAAGAGCATTCAGAAGAAAAATTATATCTACGCCACTGATGACTTTTTAAAAAAGTAAAAAACCGTCCCAAGATAAATGTCCGTAGTTTTTAAAAATTATAACATGAAAAATGGAGCAGATATCAAAAATTTGCCAAACTTGTTTTTTCCAAATGGTTTACTGAATAACATATAATTAAAAATTAAAAATAAAATGTTTGTAGAATGTCGCGCTTAAAAAAGTTTTTGTAAAAAACGGACTTTTCTATTACACCCTGTAGAATAAAAACAAGAGAAAATTTCCATAAAGTGAAATGACCTTTTTTTTTCCAAAAGTTATCCTACAAAACGGTAAAAGCCGCATTTTGCTATTGCATTTTATTTAAGAGTAATAACGATTTGAAATTTACTAAAAAATTTCCAGTTGCAGTTGAATTGAGCAGCAGTTTAGTATAGATTACTTTTACAGGAATAATTTAAATATCAGAAGAATGTTGCCCTAATTAATTTTAATTTTTTTATTTATTTTGTATTTCCATCACACATTTTTTTTAACCAAAAATGTGTTTATTAAAACGGAATAAATATTTTTGAGAGAACCAGATTATGTTTAAGTCTTTTGTAATACTCTTCTCTGTATTCATAAACATATTTAAAAATAAAATTTTAAATCTCCCTGTTTGCATGGAAAACACGTATCTTTGGCATTTTACAGCATAAAAGTTGTTTCGTTTTTTAATGTTTGCCTAAGAGCTTTGAGTACAGTCGTTTGCTTTTAACATGAAAGCAATTTAAAAGCAGATTTTTCCTCTGCAAGAGGTGAAAGCAATGATAGAATTCAATTAAATTTTTTATGTGATTTTATTTTCTAAGCAGGTGTCGGAAAAATAAAGCTTATATAAAATTCCGTTTAATAATTTTAAAGAATGTAGCATGAAAATACATGCACCCCTATTAAAAAATAAATTTAACAAGGCAAACATAAATTATCTAAGTGGTGCTATATGGATAGTCCCTGGGCCAGCAGTAAAATGGATTGATATCCATAATAATAACCCATTTAAAACCTTTTTAGAAGGGTTTTTTGACGAGTCTATCACGAATATCCGTACCGCTATACCGGGTGTCAACAAATCTATTAAGAAGCCATATCTTTTAGAGTACTAGATATATTAAAATAAGACTTGATATACGTGGTATTAAAAAGGAGATTTTTGCATATTTCTCACTTTTAAATAGTGACTTAAATTTTAAATTTATAAATAGAACACCCTGTATAGTTTAACATTTTTGGATTCTTGAGATAATTCTAAATATTTATTTGACATTTTTAATATGGCATCTAGGTGGCTATGATCCTTTAATTATGACCTTATTTTTAATCCGATCGCAGTTAAATTGGTATCGTTAAATATTTTAAAATTCCCTTATTTGAAATTTCCTTGTTTAAAAAGGACGACATTTAAAAAAATAATAGATAGACACAAAAATAATTTTGGCAAATGGTTTATTTCCCATCATATTAGTCACTTAAATTTTGGGATGGTATTTTTCTAACATCATAAAAGGTGAAAAAAATTATGGTAAAATAAAACGCATTAAAAAATTAAATATCAAAACTTAAAAGAAAAATTAATTTCAGGCGATTTAAGGTTGGAAAGGGGAAAGGGGGGTAGGGTAAGAAATACGGTTTGTCTCGATTTCGGGCAAAACTACAAGTCCCATGAAAAAAGTTTAATAGAAAGGTTGTAGGCAATAAAATGATATACAAGTTTTGTATTTACGCTCTTTCCACATACCCTTAAAATTAATGTGAAAAATTCAAATATCTAAGTTTTTGGTTTTTATTTTTATCTTGTACAAAAAAATATTTTTACTAACTTTGGTAAAAACGTACTTTTGCATGTCCAAAATACTTTTTACTATAATTTTTTGGTTTGAAATATTAATGTTTTCATAATATTTTGACTAAATATCAAAAAAGTACCCCTATGTTCAATCAAAAATTCACATGTCGAAAAATCGACATTTTTCAAAAAGTAGGTTTGTTCGTTAAAATCTCTGCTTCTTAATGGTGTGAAAAACTATACACTACAATGGTAAATGTAGTCCGGTGATGGCTTAGCGTGTAAGGCCTTAAATCGTTGAGCGCACAACAGACGTGAGGTGGGTTCGAATGCTGCTGAGGCCAGTGCAAAATGGATCGACGCTGAAGGCCACCAAAGGACCAGGGTGCCGGACCACACTTTGCCGTGTCCTGCGCAACCGTAGACATGCGGACCCTACTCAGTTGGTAGGTTCAGTAGTGCACCCTGGGTGGGGACGAGGTCTTAAGTTGTCGCTTATAGGACCGTGGTTCGGAACCCACGTTAAGCTGTAGGTCCCGTCTGGCTGATATCACCCCGACGTAAAAAGACAGGGCGCACAATAAGCCAAGCGGCTTCAGTGCATGGGTTATCCCGGCCCTATTCTAATCTAATCTAATCTAATCTAATCTAATCTAATCTAATCTAATGGTAAATGTTATCAGAAAATGCAGAAATCTCAGGATCCGTTCTTTTTTTTTTAAATCATTATTAGACCAGGGTTGATAATTTTGAAACCAAAAAAAATTATAGAAGGATGATACACAATAAAACAGAAAATAACAGAAATAGAAGGAAAACTAAATTACAGGCGATCTTAGGCGGGGAAGTGAAAGGGGGTAAGTTTTAAGGGTAAAAACGGTTTTTATTGATTTTTCGGCAAAATTACTAGTCCTATGAAAATTCATTTTCTAAGAAAAGTTACCGTAATAATGTTTTTTTTTACACCATCGAAAAGCAGAGATGATAACGAACAAAAGGCCTACTGACTTTTTTAAAATAGCCGATATTTTGACACGTGAATTTTCAAATAAAAATAGGGTTGCTTTTTTGATGTCAAAGTAAGCTGAAAAATAAATATTTTGATTTCAAAAAATTACAATGGGTTTGGGACATACAAGTTAAGTACTCAACAAAAAATTTTTTTATAAGAGATAAAAATAAAAAATTAAAAACATGGTTATTTAATATTTTAACAGAATTTGAGGTTATGTAAAAAAACGTGACAATACAAAAGTTGTAGACCTATTAACAACCTACTACATTGCCATTAAACTTTTTTCGGAGGACTTGTAGTCTTGCCGGAAATTGATAAAACCATTTTTTTCTTAAACTCACCCTCCTCTCCCCCTTCTCGACCTGAAATCGGCTAGAATTTATTTCTCCTTTTATTTTTGTTATATTTTTTACCTTTTACAATAACTTTCATCCGACTATAATGTGTTTTGGATTCCACTACCCCGATATTATATTGGGGTAGAAAGATAAAATATACGTCTAATTATGACGACCTAGATGTTATATTAAAAATGGCTCTTAAAAAAGTAGGTAGACTTAAATAGTATATTACATTACACGAGTACTGTACACTATTTTTCCTACAACCACAAATTATTCACCAAAAAAAAAAAGTTTGTCTTTACAGAAAAAATAAAAAACAATTGAGAACTTTGCAACACTAGGGTGATTTTTACTTTGTAACACTAGTGTGATATGTACTTTTTCTCACTGCTATATTATACTGTTCTAACAATATTTGAACATTGCAAATCACCTATCTAGAACCATTATACAACTTTTATCATTTTGGAATTTAAAAAGGCCCTCCCTTAATAAAAGTTGTATGGTTTGTTTAGGTAATAACGGTAATAGTTTAATACGGTTTTCTGCCATTTTAAGGGTTATTTAAAAATTATTGATACTTACATATTTTAGGCGCTCTTCTAAATAAAACGTAATATCCAAAATATTCCATTTTTTTAAATATCAGTAAATAAACTTACGGGACCAGGACGGAGTGAAAAGGGGTGCTGGGTGGGATAAAATTGGTAAAACGAGTTAATGAAACTGAACATCACATGTAAAATTAAGTAAAAATTAAATTTTTTTCTTATATTTTTGAGAAAAAATATAAAAAACATGAAAATTGTAAATGCAAAACCTAAAGTCCTAAAAGTAAGAAAAAAACGACTACTATACCATGCAAAATATGGAAAGCATGTGGAAATTCTATTTATGAATGGATAAAAGAAAGTGGATTCATAAAGTGTCTATTAGCCTCAGGTTTAATTAAGGGATTAAAAAAAAATTAACTAGTTGTTTGATTACACGAAGACAGAGAGAAAGGAATTTGATCTATAGGAGTTTTTCTTTGGCGCTTTAGGTCAAACGGTCAAGCGGCAAGGTTGCCTCTATAAAGTGCGCGCTCAACGGTAGCAGGGAGATTTTTAATTTGATCTACTTACCTGACAACACTGTGCCACTGAGCGAACAATCAGTAAAAGTTGTTTTTGTGGTTATGTCTATTTTTGTTTATGTTTTTATTTTTTCGGAAATTTACGCATTTCCTATGCATGAAACCAGTGTACTATTGCTATTTTCACAAGTGGTCGTAGGAAAAACCTATTAAAATGTCACATTTAGACTTGTAATTGTCTCAGAAATAAAAAAAAGATACCGGGTGTTTCATTACAAAATTTAAAATTGGAGCCATTTCCGGTTAAACCAAAAGTGCCTAAAACGTGAGAAATATGCAAGAACTCTTTTTTCCTATACCATTAACCTATACCAAGTCTCATGATATGTCCAATACTCTAAAGCCGCGTACAGATCTGCACACGCATACGCTGAGTAACTACACACACGCATTTGTGCTCAAGTCGTGCGCGCTCAGATCATTTGTCGGAATTTTTCTTGCTACATATGCGTGCGTGGTCACGGCGCTCCGGAAAGAGCGCCGAATGGATGCACACATATATGTATCCCATAATATGGGATATTTTGTATAGTGGTCAATAAGCGCCATGCAATCTTCATTGGACCACTCCATTTTAATCAATAAACAAGAACTTTCACTACAAAAATCCCGAGAATACAACAACAGACGATTGTTTCTGTCCAAAGTGAGCGCGAACGCATACGCATGTTTCTTTGAATCGTTGGAAAAACCGACACTAGGCTGACTCGCAACGTGCGCGCTCAAGTCATTCGCGAGAAGCAACGCATGCGGCGAGAAGCCACGATAGCGATGTCCACATTTGCACACGCATGTGTATGTGTCTTCGCTTAACGTATGCGTGTGCAGATCTGTACGCGGCTTAAGAGTTATGGCTTCTTTAATAAATTCGTTGACACCCGGTATATGATAGCGACGCTTACTCCCCTCTCGAACATGTTATTTCTGAGCCTTTAGAGTTTGGGATAAGAACCCGTTTACTTTTAATTTAAATGAGAAATATACAGTGTGTCCACAACTGGGCTTAACAATACCTGTAAAAAATGTTTTTAATATATATATACAAATAAAAAGTATTCTTTATAAAAAAAAATGCAATGGCTTAAATGCTAAAAGCTGTAAATAATATAAAGTGCTTAATGATATACATACGTTTAAAAATTGTAAAAAACTCAATCATGTTCCTTGTCCTAAAAAAAATAATCAAACACTCACCCTTTGCTTATGAGTGGCCAGGTTTTGCAGAGCAAGGACACATTTAACCTTGTGGGCACCTCATTTGAGAACAACCTCAACTGGCATAAACACATCGTATCTATAGCCACGGCCGCTTTTAAAAAGCTTGGGTTTCTTTTCCATGCCAAAAAGTCTTCTTCCAATTTATACACTTTGTATGTGTCCCAAATTCGACCCTCTTTGGAATATTGTTCTTATGTCTGGGGAATGGCGTCCTCCACAACCCTCAGCATTCTTGATGCCATTCAAAGAAGAGCTGTTCGTCTTATTAATGATCCTCTACTTACTGAAATACTTCCTTCTCTTGCCCATCGTCGAGTTGTAGGAGATCTATCGCTCTTTTATAGATACTTTCACGGCTTCTGCTTCGACGACTTATCCAGTATAGTCCCTCCTCTTGCAACTCCCAGCAAAGAGACTTGTGCTGCCGCGCGTATGCATTTCCATATAGTCCAACTGGACAGGCCCCGAACTTTCCACTTCGTTCGTTCTTTTATCCCTAGAGTTTCTAGAATGTGGAACCTGCTGCCATCGAAGGTCTTTTCTTCTCCCCCAAATCTTCAAGTTTTTAAGTCCCGTGTTAACAAACTTCCTCTTACCTTGCTTAAGACACCCACGGTAGTTAGTATTTAGGCCTTCGGCCTTCATAAATTATCCAAAAAAATTAAAAAGTGAAAAAAAACTAGTTTATTACAAAACATTAAAAAGATAATACAAAAAGTTCAACAACTTCTTTTCTTATCACTCAGGAGTACTTGGGAAAATTATGTGTTTACTAAAATTAATGCTTTTTCCCCATAAATAATTTAATTTACTTTTATATGCAAACATTATTAAGTTAAGTAAAAAGGCATGTTAATAGTAACCTAAAAACAACAATTTATTTAACAAAAAGTTAAAATTTCTATTATGTTTTATGTTAAGTAGTTAAAAAAATCAAAACCTATTTTTTAAACCAAAATACCATTTTCGTTGCGTTCAAATTATAATATAACAAAGAGCGATTTTTTTCATGTTTTAATCTTAAAAACATTTTTTTACTAACTAAAATGATAAAAAGGTTTTTGATTTATTATTTTATGCTTTTAAATTTAGTAGTTTTAAAATTATATGTATTTTATTTATTTATCGAAGTTATGTTCTTACGATTTTAAACTACCCTGTAAATTCTATGGTAGTTTTATTATAACTTTTGGCATTCTAAACAAAGCAAAACGTTTTTTAAGGCATAACTTTTTTTCCAAATATTAAAAATATTTTTTACAGGTATGGTTAATTCAATCCGTGGACACACTATATATTATAACCATTGCACGTACACCATCGTCCGACAAAAAAGTGACGCCTTCGCCCAGTCCGATATCTTTGGCCATTTCAGACAAAACAAAAAGCTTTATGAAGCATACCTGTTTTTTAAATACTAAAAATATTTTTGTTTACGGGTATAGTTAGGTCCATCCGTGGACATACTGTATATTATAAGCCCTATACAAAAGCTATCGTCAGACAAAAAAGGAACGCGTTCGCCCAGTCCGACACTCGAGACATGTCAATTTAGAGCTTTACGGTTTCGTGACTGCATCCCTTACTGTTTTTGACACAGTGGTTAAAAATTGCATGTAAAACATTGCTGTTAACTTGTCCCACAAAAAGTGACGCGTTCGCCCAGTCTGACACCCGAAATATGTCAAACAAAAGAACCACGTGATTTAATAACTCTTTCTTAAATCACATTCACATATCTATGTCCGACAAAAATATGGACGGTCCGACACGAAAAATGCAAAAGATGTTTTATTAGAATTTTTAGATGGTTGTGAATGCCGCGTTTTAAAAAATTCTTAAGAATAAAGTAAAGAATAGTAACTGAGAAGTCTTAAAAGTTGTGCTTAATTTTTGTTGACTAATTTTGTGTAAAATAAGACTTTTTACTATTATTATTTGACAATAAAAAGTTGCTATAGATAAGTTTACAGTAAATAAATACAGCAAAATACTTTAGTTTATTTACAATATTAACAAAAAAATTTAACATGTAATCTAGCTTTACTACAACTAAACCTTGTATGTGGCAAGTTTTTATTGCTAAATAATACTCTAACAAGAAGATACTAAGTTGTTTTGTGATGTCATACAGTAAATTTTTAGAGATCAAATTATCAATTATCTTTTAAGAAATCATAGCTTTTGTTAAATATTTAGATTTAATTTTAAGATTTTAGAAAAATGTACATGTTATTTCATTTAAAATAACAAAGTTGCCGTATTTCGAAAAATAGGTCATTTTGTTTTTATGTTAACGGAATGTCAATAAAAGGGCAAAACTACAATAAAAACTTTTAAAAATTGTATGGCTTTTTGCAAAAACCGCATTTTAATAACTTTATTTTTTCTTAAATTATTTGCAATCAAAATGGGTTAAAATATACTCGGGCGCCTATAAATCTTATTTTTTCACTGCTAACCTGAGAAATTGCTATTATTTACTTCATGCCCTAACGAAAATTAATATTTTTCGACCTAGGTAAATAATGAAATTGAAAAAAACCCAAGTCAATAATGAGAACAATTGGCATATCAAAATTTGACACATGCCAAATTTTTACATAAATAAAGTCAATCTGATTATAAACACGCTTGATATTTTGATACATTTAACAAATCGTTAGGACATTACTAACGCCAAAATTAAAATTGTTAATATATCAATGTTAGCAGTAAAAACAATTCTATATATACCTCGGGTGAGACAGCTATTATTCACCAAGCATTTTTATATCCTAGCGCCGAGGGATATAATGTGCGAGGTAAATAATAGCTTTCTTACCCTAGGTATATAATATACTACTATGTCTATATGAAGACGGGTGTATTTGAGTTGCTAGACGGCGATAAGATAATACTCAATAAAATTTTAAATTTGAGTTGCTAGACATAGATGAATAGGTTGCTAGAAAAAGATTGTTAAGTTTCTAGAAGGTAATAAACACAACACCCCATAAAATATCTTGTTAAACGAATGCTTTATATAATTTTTCCTTTTTGCTTTATTTTGCAGTAAAACCCACTTATTTTAATAAATAACGTACAAATTTTATTTAGGTATTATTATTGTATTCTTGGACTTAATTAAATATTAAAAAAAAGGACTTGCTTACCAGAACTTACCATTTGTAAGTGTGTATTAGTCTTGGGTTGAATTAAGGAACTTAAAAAATGATTTGCTTACCATCTGTAATTCCCTAAAACTTTTTTAAATACCTTTTAGGGCGCCGTACCCACCTGCTTTACACCGCGGTGTCGAAATTTCTTCTAACATAATTTGACCCTTCGATTACCCCAGGCACAAACACAATTTGGTTTCGAAAGTTCGCCCGCCGATTTTTACCGGACTATAATAAGGTCAAGTACTGGTGTATTTTTCACTGTATTTGAAAAATTTAGATAATTTTGAAAAAGTAAGAATTTGTCTATTAAATTTCAATAAACTCAGGGTAAAATACAAAACGAGGATTAGCTTTTAAAACTTGTTTCTTGTTATGGCGAGGGGTTTAACAAAAAAATAGCTTCTCTCATTTTTATATATAACCATTTGAAAATATTATCAACGACAGTGAGGTCACGTCTGGGTTACGTCTAGGAACTTGTTTCCATCTAGCAACTCAACTATGTCCGTATGACAAATTAATCGTTAAGTTTGAACCTTCTATGTTAAAATGCTAATCTTAAAGTAAATATTTTAGTAAAATATCCTTAAATACATTTTTACATTTTTTTCCGTGTTTCTAGATTTTGCGTCACTTTTCTTGGCGGAATTATTTTTGCAGGGATAATATTTCTCTTATGATATCATACACGAATTGTTTCCATTATAAAATATACGAATTGAAAAACGTAATTTTTGAGTTTATTTTGTTTTGATAAGTGATTAAGTTACTATTAATAGCGAATACATTTTGTCATCCCAACTGGTTATCAAAATTGTAAGAAACTGTAAAACTTTATTATCAGTTAAATTCTTTGTTGTCGCCTTTAATCTAAGTTTTTAAAAAAATAATCTAGACGTATACTACTTAACCTACAAATTCAAATCAAATAAACAATCAAAATATTTTTGCAAGATTAAACTTGGAAAATAGTTTCATGAACAATAATTAAAGAAAAGGTGGTCTTTTTTGTTTTTATACACAAGACTTTAGTTGAAAAACTCGTTAAAAGCTTAGCCTTAATAAAATTTGACAAATAACACTTTTAGGAAAAGAAAAAGATTCGAATTTCCTTTTAGAATCTGATATTACTTTTCCTTTATCCCGCACACTTTTCGCTTCTATTAATTGATTTTCCAAAGCCATCTGCAACCGCATCATTAAAAGACTATTCCAATCATTTATCTTCTTTCTATGGTTGACCCAGGTCATGCAATAATAAATCAATTTGGATTGCTTAACCGCTGCCCGGATTAGACACCTGATGTCAACTATTGTGTCAACTTGCTTATCACATATGTACAGGATGGTCGAAATGCAACAAATGGAAAACTTTCTTATTTGCAATTTGACAAAAAATTTTATTTTTGTAACAGTTCGAGCATGGTGTTAAACTATATAAGCAGATTTAAGTAAAAGCTCCAGGTAGGTTAAAAAGATTAAAAACTACTTAGGGGTATAGTACTCTTTCAAAAATACAAAAAAAAATTAAATAGAAAAGTTATTTAGAATTATAAGTTATTCCTAAATACCAACCCAAGGAGCAAGCTGACGTCTTATTGACGTCTCTTTTTAGTCATTATTGGTCACATTTAGTCAACAAAGACGTCATAATATGACGACAAAATGACGTTAAATTGACCTCCCTAAGACACAGACAAAAGACGTCCCGTTAATGACGTCACAATGACGTCTTTAAGATAACGAAAAATTGACGCATATACTTTTTTTTAAAGCTAAAATGATACGATATTTTATTAGAAAATTAAAATAGGAAAAAACTCCTTACTGCTTGCAATTTCCTTGCACTGCAAGGTCGCATCCCTCGGGACACTGTACAACCTGGAGATGCAGATTGTTTTACTAGCCGAAGATATTTCTTTCAAAGCTAATTGAGATTACCAACCGCAGACCGGTCTCGAACTTTTTGGTCTCATCGATACGGTGTAGGCGATAAAAAGCGAAGATGTTGAATAAACGTAGTAGTTTATTGTCCATTACGCCATCTACCCGTAGAGTCTTATTTTTCTGTCATATGATATTTCGATTGGATTTTGACACGAATCATATAATGTCACAGAAATTTTCTGGCGGGTTTTCTAAACATGACGTCATTAGTTTTTATGAGCTAGTATGACGAAAAAATGACGTCATTATTTTGGTCCGATGACGTCCCATGACCAAAAATGACCATAAATGACTTAAAAATTACGTCATAATGACGACAGCTTGCTGCTTGGGAAGCCATGGCGTCCTATTTAAGTTTTTATTCACCTATTTTTTAATTTTAGGTTATCTGATCCAAACTTTATAAAAATTTAAAACAATAGTGTTACTAGGCAAATATGAAATGTTTATACGCATTTTATTATTTATAGTATATTTGCCTCAGGAAAAAGCATATTTGTATAATTTAAGAGCCCTATTAAATATCCAAGCAAGAAACTTGAAGTGATTTTCGTTAGCGAAGTTAGCGGTTAGCTAAAAAAATATAAATGCAATTCAATTTTACAAATTCGCTTCGATTTAATAAAATTTGTTTAAAAGTCAGTTGGTTAGAACTGATTTAAAAAATGTTGAATCAGAATAATAAAAATTTGTATCATACAGGACTAATAGAGACCTGGGATTTAGGCATACATTTTGATTCTAAATAACTTTTTTAACATTTTGTTGTATTTTTAAAAATAAGGGTACTTACTCCTCTAAGCAGTTTTTGCTTTTTTGACCTCTACTTTGTACAGGGTGGTTTGTTTTGGTTGGTATTGCAGGGTATAGGCTAAACGGTAAGAGATACAAAAAACTAATATACGTGTCCCGTTCTCTTTTTTGATGTTTAGTTTATTGGCGCAATCAGATCCACGCTAACTTAATTGATTTGGAAGATACAGGATGATTCTGAAAATTCGTCAATTTTTATTACTCAGACATTTATGAAGATAGAAAGAAACTTTAAATACAAAAGTTTTATATCTTTTTACGTAGTATCCAGTGGTGTACTTGAAATAAATATGAATGTTTTAATTTTGAGAAATTACCACAACATGCATTTTTTAAATGGAACACCCTGTATCTAAGTATCACAAAAAATGCATTTTTTCTTACGATTACAACAATATATAACACATACTATTTTGCTTTGCCCAAAGTAGAAACACCAAAAAACACATTATTTTTAGTTGGCCATGGATTAAATTATTAATATTCAATTATTTTATGTGTATTAAAAACCCAGTTAACAAAAATACTAAAACTTTAATAAAATTAAACTACTACGGAAAGCAAATAAACAATTTTATAAACTAAACAAATACCTACAAAAGGTGCTCAAATTGTCTTCCATTCTGCTCGATGCATTTTTGGGCTCGGTTTGTAACGGATCTAGTGGCGTTATATATGTGAATATTTGGTACTCGTCTTAAGTAATTATTAAAATTTTCTGTAAGTTCTTCCAGAGTATTATTTCAAATTTTATATAGTTCATTTTTAATAAAACCCCAAAAATAAAAATCGAGTGGAGTTAGGTCGGGGGAACGCGGAGGCCATCTGTTTGGTCCATAAGTGCCAAGCCAATTTTCACCAAAATTAACAGTAAGTAAGTGCCTTACTATATGGCTATTATGTGCCGGAGCACCGTCTTGTTGAAAATATATATTATTTCTTACAGCTAGTGGCATGTTATCCAACTCGGCAATTATATCTTCTTCCAAAATTTGTATATATCCCCCAGCATTTAAATTGTTATAGAAAATCCTGTAGTTTAACACTCTGTTTTTATACAGTGCCACCCATACATGAAACCCAAACCGTCCTTGTTGTATCCCCGCAACCATCTCATGTGGATTTGTGTTTAACCAGTATCGATTATTTTGTCGATTAAAAATCCCTTCGCTGGATACGAAAGCCTCATCAGTCCATATTATATTTTGAAGAAAATTGGGATTCATATTAATCTGATGCATATACCAATGACAAAATTCTAAGCGCCGTTCTTCATCTCCGGGATGTAAGTTATGAACTTTTCTTATTTTATATGGTTTATATTTATGCTTTTTAATGTTTTTAACACTTTAGATTTACTTATACCAATATCTTTCTCAATATTACGGCTAGATACCGTCGGTTCAGCAGTAACACAAGCTATCGTGTTTACCTCATCCCTTTCCCTATTTTCCTTATTGTAAATATTAGTCCTTGGTTTTTCAAATGATCCATATTCGTTTAAATTATGGTACAATCTTTGAAATATTCTTTTGTCTGGCTGTCGTCGCTCTGGATAACGGTCAAAATATAAGTCTAAAGCTGTGTTTTTATCTTTATTACTTTCAATGTAGCACTCAAACATGTTTAATTTCTCATAGTTTTGAAAAATATTCATTTTAAATCTTTTTGTTTTATTATATTCACATACGGACTATGAAAACAAATACCTACAAATAGCTAATTGTCATTTGATTTAAGGACATGTAAACAAACCAAAACAAAAATCATTCCATGGCCACCTAAAAAAATGGGGTTTTCGGTGTTTTACCTAATTTCAAAAACAAAACAAAATAGTATGTGTTATATGTTGTTGTAGTCGCAAGAAAAATGCAATTTTTTGAGATACTTAGATACAGGGTGTTCCATTTAAAAAATGCATGTTATGGTAATATCTAAAAAATTAAAACGTTTATATTTATTTTATGTAGGCCACTGGATTCTACGTAAAAAGTAATAAAACTCTTGTATTTAAATTTCTTTCTATCTTCATAAATGTCTGAGTAATAAGACATAATAAAAATTGACGAATTTTCAGAATCACCCTGTATCTTCCAAACCAATCTAGTTAGCGTGGATTTGATTGCGCCATTGAACTAAACATCAAAAAGAGAACGGGACACGTACATTAGTTTTTTGTATCTCTTACCGTTTAGCCTATACCCTGCAATACCAACCAAAAAAACCACCCTGTACACTATTTAACTTTTAATAAAAATAACTACTGCTAATACAGTTTCGGACCATGCACCAACTTTTATGGAAAACTAAATTTTCTGACAAATTGCAGATAAAAAGTTTTCCATTTGTTGCACATTTAATGGACCACACTGTACAGGGTGGCCCAATTGTCCGAGAAAGTTTAATATTTCTGTTGTTTAAAGAGAGAAGACAAATATTTATATATAAAGGTTACAGGGTTTTTAAACTTGCATGTCCGTTAAAATATTTTAATGTATACAGAGCAGCCCAAAAGAGGATATAATTAATAACGAAAGTTTTTTTTTTAAATTGTAATCCCTACTTTTGTTTACAGAATCGAATTCAGCATAACATTTTACATTTAGTTCGCTATTTTATTTTGAAACTTGTAGCGACATTGCCACTCTATTTAAAATTTACTGAAACTTTGGTAAAAAATATAATAACCAAAAATTAGGTTAATACGAATACAAATTTGTTATTTACAATACTTACCTAGATGTTTTAAAACACTAAAGACAACCGAAAAAAAAACCCTCATAGAGATTTCACTAGATCTCATACAGGATATTTTTATAGCATGGCCAAGATCTCAACATTTCAAATGCTGAATCTTATTTTTTTAATGGAACACCCTGTACATTGGACCATTTTATGATAATAAAAATAAAAATAAGGTAAGTTTCTTTGGCGATTCCTATACCAAAAATGTAGGGTTTTTGAGAGATTTAGGATTTTTGAATAATTCATGACAAAGAAAAATATTTTTTTAATAAAAGGGACATTCTTATTTTTAATAAAAACCCAGTTTTTTGCTCAGTTTTTCTAAAATTTCATCTTTTCTTCAAAAAAAAGTAACATATATGGTTATTTCCAAAAGAAAAAAACTATCGAGCTGCAAAAATTATCCTATACCTTTGTTGCCTCATTTTTGTTACGTTAAACGAAGACATTTTTTTATTGATAAATAATATTTTTAATCTCCATGCAGTGACCAATAAATGCCTTATTTCTAAAAATAACCATAGCCTATATTACATTTTTTAAAGAAAACATATGAAATTATAGGAAAAATTACAAACATACTGGGAGTCTCATTTAAATTGTTACCATTTTTTTCAAAAACCTTAAATATCCAGAAACCCTATATTTCTGGTATAGAAATTCCTAAAGAAACGTGCACCCTATTAAAAAAATGACTTATTATACAGGGTGTTTCATTTAAAAATTGAGATACAGCAATTTAAATATTATTAACCATGCTATAAGAAATACCCTGAATGAGATCATGTAAATTTTTTTACAAACATTTATTTTGTTTTTCTTAGTGTTTTAAAACATTTAGACAAGTAATATTAATAACCAATATGTTTTCATTCTTACCTAATTTTTAGTTTTATTTTTAGGAAAGTTTCAGTAAATTATAAATAGCGTGGCTACATAGCCACAAGTGCCAAAATAAATTAACGTACTATATGCAGATTTTTGTGCAGAATCTGATTCTGTACACAAATAGATTAAAGAAAACTTACTTCTTAGTCATACCTTTTTTTTTGGGACACTTATTATACATCAAAATATTTCTAGGACATACGCGTTTAAAAAGCTTATAACTTTTATATAAAACTTTTGTTAAACAATAGAAATATTGGACTTAGATGTAGACCAAATCTGATTGCACAATCCCATTTTGATTTTTGAAACAAATTTAGTAAAAAAAGTAAAACATGGCTAACTAGATTCGTTTTAAAGATACAAAATGTTTTTTGTTAATTTTGGTAATTTCCATGCAACGGTTATATAATATACAGGATGTTTTCTTAAAAAGTCCTGATAATGGCCTTTATTTCCGAAACTATTAAAAATAAATAATTATATTAAATGTGGTGTTTTTTATTGCCATTAAGAAGACCCTTTAACAAATAATATAAATATTCAAGGTGTTTCTTAAAAAAAACAACTTTTGTTATAACTTTTAAAATAATAAGTCAATGGAAAACAACATACGTATGTCACTGAATTATAAGTAAAAATCCCTAAAACTTGTTCAATTTATAAATATTTTTTTAATAATTAGAAAATAAACGTATTTAAATAAATAAACCCAAATAAATATACAAAGAAAATTATACTGTGTGTCTATGTAATTTGTATGTCATATGTAAAATATCTTTGTTTCTAATTTAAAGAAATAAAGTTATTCGTTATAAAATTTGTAAGATTGCCCAAAATCCAAAGGGCATCAAATATTAAATTGTATTTTTATTTACGAAGTTTGGAGCAAAGCAGAATTTATGCTTAAAAATAAAGCATCTTAGGTATTGTTACTAATATTGAAAATTATTATAAAAAACATGTTGAGAATTAAAAACATATATTTAAATAAGCAAGACTTCCTTATAAACAAAGATTTTCTTTATTTTTCTGCCTTAGCAGTAAAAATTTAAGTTTGTAGTTTAGTGCATTGTAAAGGATTTTCATTTATATGATGCTACCCAATTACAAAGATAACTAAAAAGATAGAAAAACTTCTTGCATAAAAGTTTCCTAGTTTCTTATTTATTATTTGTTAAAAATAAATAAATAAATAAATAAACAAATGAACATAAAAAGTTTACTTTTTAACCTTGTCATATAAAAACAAATATATTCAATGGTTCTATCTCGAAAAAATATATATATTTTTTTATTTGGGACATATAAGTTATTTTTTAATATTACCAATGTATTTTTATTTTAGGTTACGTAAAAAATGTCTCAACTACCTTTAATTATGTATAGCAAACTTTAGTTGTTAGCTTTGGTTCTATTTACCAGGGCAGCCTATGAAGACTGGTAGCATTTGATCGTATCTTTTGCCAGCATAAGTACATCCAACAAAATATTTTGTCCCATAGCTTACCTAAAAAGAAATAGAAACAGTAAATAAAAACAACTTTTTGAAATTATACAAAAATACAGTAATGTCCCAAGAGGATAAATAATTAGTTTCTTAAGGGCAGTTTTAAAATTTGTAATTTTTTTAACCCACCAAAGAACAATTTTAAAATATGTGTTTATTTTTATTGCTTTTTAGCTGTTTTATTAAAAAATGGTAAAAAAGTCAAAAAAGCATTAGAAATCGGTTAACTCACAAAAACCGCTCACGCCAGCTTTACACTCTCGATTTTTCTAGGTAAAAGTTAATCTAAAAATTTGTTGCTGCTCACGAAATTGTTTGTCAAGGTGTAAAGAGTCAGCAACAAATTATAAACCGAAAGTCAAGAAAGATTAGAAATCGGTTAACTCACAAAAACCGCTCACGCCAGCTTTACACTCGATTTTTCTAGGTAAAAGTTAATCTAAAAATTTGTTGCTGCTCACGAAATTGTTTGTCAAGGTGTAAAGAGTCAGCAACAAATTATAAACCGAAAGTCAAGAAAGATTAGAAATCGGTTAACTCACAAAAACCGCTCACGCCAGCTTTACACTCGATTTTTCTAGGTAAAAGTTAATCTAAAAATTTGTTGCTGCTCACGAAATTGTTTGTCAAGGTGTAAAGAGTCAGCAACAAATTATAAACCGAAAGTCAAGAAAGATTAGAAATCGGTTAACTCACAAAAACCGCTCACGCCAGCTTTACACTCGATTTTTCTAGGTAAAAGTTAATCTAAAAATTTGTTGCTGCTCACGAAATTGTTTGTCAAGGTGTAAAGAGTCAGCAACAAATTATAAACCGAAAGTCAAGAAAGATTAGAAATCGGTTAACTCACAAAAACCGCTCACGCCAGCTTTACACTCGATTTTTCTAGGTAAAAGTTAATCTAAAAATTTGTTGCTGCTCACGAAATTGTTTGTCAAGGTGTAAAGAGTCAGCAACAAATTATAAACCGAAAGTCAAGAAAGATTAGAAATCGGTTAACTCACAAAAACCGCTCACGCCAGCTTTACACTCGATTTTTCTAGGTAAAAGTTAATCTAAAAATTTGTTGCTGCTCACGAAATTGTTTGTCAAGGTGTAAAGAGTCAGCAACAAATTATAAACCGAAAGTCAAGAAAGATTAGAAATCGGTTAACTCACAAAAACCGCTCACGCCAGCTTTACACTCGATTTTTCTAGGTAAAAGTTAATCTAAAAATTTGTTGCTGCTCACGAAATTGTTTGTCAAGGTGTAAAGAGTCAGCAACAAATTATAAACCGAAAGTCAAGAAAGATTAGAAATCGGTTAACTCACAAAAACCGCTCACGCCAGCTTTACACTCGATTTTTCTAGGTAAAAGTTAATCTAAAAATTTGTTGCTGCTCACGAAATTGTTTGTCAAGGTGTAAAGAGTCAGCAACAAATTATAAACCGAAAGTCAAGAAAGATTAGAAATCGGTTAACTCACAAAAACCGCTCACGCCAGCTTTACACTCGATTTTTCTAGGTAAAAGTTAATCTAAAAATTTGTTGCTGCTCACGAAATTGTTTGTCAAGGTGTAAAGAGTCAGCAACAAATTATAAACCGAAAGTCAAGAAAGATTAGAAATCGGTTAACTCACAAAAACCGCTCACGCCAGCTTTACACTCGATTTTTCTAGGTAAAAGTTAATCTAAAAATTTGTTGCTGCTCACGAAATTGTTTGTCAAGGTGTAAAGAGTCAGCAACAAATTATAAACCGAAAGTCAAGAAAGATTAGAAATCGGTTAACTCACAAAAACCGCTCACGCCAGCTTTACACTCGATTTTTCTAGGTAAAAGTTAATCTAAAAATTTGTTGCTGCTCACGAAATTGTTTGTCAAGGTGTAAAGAGTCAGCAACAAATTGTAAACCGAAAGTCAAGAAAGATTAGAAATCGGTTAACTCACAAAAACCGCTCACGCCAGCTTTACACTCGATTTTTCTAGGTAAAAGTTATTCTAAAAATTTGTTGCTGCTCACGAAATTGTTTGTCAAGGTGTAAAGAGTCAGCAACAAATTGTAAACCGAAAGTCAAGAAAGATTAGAAATCGGTTAACTCACAAAAACCGCTCACGCCAGCTTTACACTCGATTTTTCTAGGTAAAAGTTAATTTAAAAATTAAAAAAAAGAACACAAGTTAATAATATAAGATATACAAAAAGTAAGAAGAGATGGGCAGTAGACGATCACCAGGTTAAACAACGTGGAGCGCGGCCATAACTTGGATAGGTGATCCGACTAGGTAACCGGTGCTCGGGTTAGCGAACCGACCGAGCCACCACCCAAGTTATGGAATAAATGGTTTGTGAATGAGAAGAAGTAGTGTCAAGGCACAATGGGGCTCTAGGGCTGCAGCACCACCTAAGGGAAGTGGTGGTCTGAACTCAGTGAAGGACCCGAAAGGGCACAAAAAAATAAACAGAAGAATCACATGATAGCATGTTATGTTGTATTATGTATTATTCATTGCTCATCTACTGTCTCCCATTTTTCTAGCTTATTAAATAAAGAATTAGGTTATGTTTAACAAAATAATTTTTCTACGACTGCTAGGAAAAGTGTCTGAAATCGTCAAACAGGATCTAAAATTGACTAATTTCACATGATGTATGATGTCAACCTCGTTAGTAACAACCAGTTAAAAATATTTTATTTTCTGTCATTTAGTTTTTGACACAAGCATGTAAAATCATTTTTCAAGGCATATGAAAAATTTAAGCACAGTCTTGTCAAAAGTTAAAAGAATAAAAATCATAAAAATCACGTATTAATCGCTTTATTTTCTGCTGCCGAAAAAAAGTAATCGTGGTGCAACACGTTTAAAAACTAACTCTTTTCACAGCCCTGGAGTGACCTGTAGCTCGCGCCTCACTGGCTCGTTGCACAAACGACAGTACTTGTGTGAAAAAGAGTCTTTTTCTTCTTAAAACTTGTTGCACAATTACGACTCGGTAAGCATCCGTATAAGTACTATGGCCAATATTTGTAAATATTTTAATTAATTTAAATGGTACTTTGCTAGTAGAAAGATGCTAGCTAGAATATATACTTGTACAAAGAAATCAGTTCAACTTGAGGCGTCAAGAACCACGGGTAACTCACCTGAAAGCCGCTCACGCCAGCTGAACGCGATTTTCTAGGTACAGAAGAAGTTAATCTGAAAATTTGTTGCTGCCCACGAAATTGTTTGTCAGAGTGTGGCGAGTCAGCAACAAATCGCCAAACCCAAATGTCAGGTATAGATTGGAAATCGGATAACTCCCAAAAGCCGACTTAAGCCAGACTTACACTCGATTTTCTAGGTAAAAAGTGGATCTAAAAATTTGTTGCTGCTCTACGTAACTTGTTTTGTCAAGGTGTAAATGAGTAAGCCACAAATCATAAACCGGAAAGTCAAGAAGATAGGTGGAGATCGGTTAACTCACCGAAAAGCCGCTCACGCCAGCATTACACTCCGATTTTTCTGCAGGTAAAGTAAATCCAAGAAATTTGGTTGCTGCTCACGAAATTGTATGTCAGGGTGTGGCATAGAGTCAGCAACAAATAATTAAACCGAAAGTCAAGATAGATCAGAAAATCGGATAACTCACAAAAACCGCTGCACGCCAGCTTTACACTCTGAATTTTTCTACGGTACAAAGTTTAATCTGAAAATGTGTTGCTGCCAACGAAATTGGTTGTCAGGGTGTAAGAGTCAGCAACAAACAATGAACCGAAAGTCAAGAAAAGATTGAGAGATCGGGTTAACTCTACAAAAACCGGCTACGCCAGACTTGCACTCTCGATTTTCTAGGTAAAAAGTTAATCTAAACATTTGTTGCTGCTTACAAAATTATTTGTTAAAGTGTAAGGAGTCAGCGGCAAATATAAACGAGTGAAGAAAGATTAGAAATCGGTTAACACACAAAAACCGCTCACGCCAATATACACTTGATTATTCTATAGGTAAAAGTTAAGCTAAGAATTTGTTGCTGCTCAGAAATTGTTTGTCAAGGTGTTAAGAGTTAG